>CM044010.1:10112164-10167263 GCA_024085815.1 Flaveria linearis
CATCACGGGACGTGGCAAGAGTCGGGAGTGGTGTACCATTCCCGACTTATTTTACTTATACTTTTGATTACGGGGACCAGGTGCAACCTGGCGAGATGTTTGGCAGAGTATTTTGCATCGTATTATGATCGGCAGGAGCGAGGAGCGGTGTACGGCGGCGCGTACATCACGGTGATTGCCCGAGCTTTAGGTTATCTTCCTCGGCATCTTGGTGACGTGTCTCCTCCGATCGAGCCGGTGAGATTAGATCGTCGTACGCTGTTTCAGCATGCGTATTATACGCCAGTTTCCAGGTGGCATACGATTCTCTCTTCGACCCGGGGATATCTGGCAGCCTGCACCTGTTCAGCAGCTCGGTATTGCCGATCCACAGCAGCAGCATAGGCAGCCGCATGATCAGCCACCACCCGACGAGCAGCCACATGATCAGCCGCCACCTCAGCCACATCAGCCGCCACCTCAGCCTCAGTTCCCGCGACATATTTATAGAGATGTGAGGCTGCCTGCACGTATGGAGACATTTATGCAGGACATTTCTTGGAGTTTATGGCAGCAGAGTTGACGGCTCGATCGAGTTGAGGATCTTATGGAGTGGCACGTTCAGCTAGAGATTGCGCGAGCCCGTGCTGCTGGTATTGATCCTCCGCCGTTGCCCCCGCCTCGACATTACCCTGACTCCCCGTAGTTTTGATAGCATTTTAATTTTTATTTTGTTATGTAATTTAAAAACTTTGTTATTTATATTATCAGTTTATGTTTATCTTATATGTTTATTATCAGTTTATGTTATCTTATATACATACACACATACATACATGGATACATAGATACATACATACATACAAGGATACATACATACATACATGCATGCATACATACATAAATACATACATACATACACACATACATACATACACACATACATACATGGATACATACATACATACATACATACATACATACATACATACATACATACATACATACATACATACATACATACATACATACATACATACATACATACATACATACGTACATGGATACATACATACATACATGCATGCATACATACATAAATACATACATACACACACACACATACATACATACATACACATACATACCTACACACATACACACATACATACATATATACATACACACATACATACATGGATACATACATACATGCATGCATGCATACATACATACCTGCATACATACCTACATACGTACGTACATACATACATACGTACGTACATACATGGTCGGTTAATGAGTTATAAAACATAACTTATACGCAAAATTTATACGCAAAAATCTTTAAAAAATATACGTTAAAATAACACAAATCTACCCACCCTATACGTTATTAAAATATATTATATATATATTAAAACTCAAAAATTAAATATATATATATATATATATTAAAACTCAAAAAATTAAAAAACATATATATATATATTAAAACTCAAAAAATTAAAAAAAAATATATATAAGCTATACGCCGCGTATGGACCCATACGCGGCGTATAGCTCCTCCACGTATGGGTCATAAGTCACGTGCGGGTATAAAATGTCAAACCCTATACGCTGCGTATGGACCCATACGCCGCGTATAGGGTATAAAACGTTAATCAACAACGCACCCTATACGCCGCGCATGAACCCATACGCGGCGTATAGGGTATAAAACGTCAAATCAACAACGCACCCTATACGCCGCGTATGGACCCATACGCGACGTATAGGGTGCAGGGGTGTTGATTTAAAATTGGTGGGTGTCTAAATAAAGGGACCCTTTTTTAATATGAGATGTCAATAATGCTTTTTATCTTATAATATTTATAGTACTAAAAATATTCTTACTATAAAATTTTAATTATATTTAGGATATCTGTTTGGAATATTTAAATAAATACATTTATAAAAAATATTATATAATCAGGATAACCCTTAATTAAAATCTTATAAAAGTACTATAGAAATACGTCTATAAAACGTCTTTTAATCTTATTAAAATATTATTATTATTTTAAATATGCTTAAGTATTATAAATCTTATGATAACCCTTGAAAAGATTTATAAGAAATTTAAATCTATCAATATCTTATATTTTAATAACTAACTAGGAAGCGTTGCTGCGATTGTTCGTGTTTGAGTATTTTGTTTTAGTAAGCGACATAGTAGATAATAAACCAATGTTTTGCTTGTTTTTGGCCAGTAACAATAGAACCAAACAGAAATAACACATAATTAGATAAGAAAGAACACTATTTGCTTTATACCAAAGAGCATCAATATATTATATATCATGTGATTACCTCCAAAGTATCAGCAAAACTTTTTTCAGCTTGAGATATTTGTTTCTTTGCTTCAAGTGAGATTTTTTCAATCTCATCCTTATATACTCCTTATATACTTTCTGCTGCCTTTCATGTTGTGCAATTAGAGATTCTACTTGTACATCAAGCTTTCTGGCCAAACTTTTGTAATCAACTCTTCCTATAGCAAAAGAAGTTCTTGCTGTGCCTGTAAAAGATGTTATAACATTAATATGAATCTCTACATATAATATAATAAAACCAAACATAGCATATAAAATCATATATAACGTTGATAAATCACCTCCAAATGAATCTCGAAGCAATCTTGTAAGCTTGGAATCACGAACAGGAACATGAGAACTGTTTTCCGCCAATGCATTTATACATTTTCCAAGTGAGCTTAATGAAAGATTTATTGATTTAGCTTCCTCTAAAGTATGTCCTTCATTGCCTAGAAAATAACATCACAATGCATGAAATTATTTTAAAATCTATCCCTATTTGTAAAGATATCCATTTATGGATGTTATATAGTTAGCATCAGTTGCTTATATTTATAATTTTATGGATATTAAATATAGTTAGGTATGGTTTGATACCTGACTTGTCAATATGCTCAGACCCAACAAGATCCACGACAATAAGCTTGCCCTTACGTACAACTGGTGCCTTCATTGTTCTATTCATATGAGGCTTGCCATTAACATTTTCACCAGAACTACTCACAGACTTCTTAACATGCACCTGCAACAAAAGTGGAGTTCATGTGATATTTATGTTATTAGTATTTTGAGTTCAAACGGAGATGGTGACATCGGCCCATTTATTTAAGAATGTTGGTTTAAAGTAATTTTTTAGCTCTAACCAGTAAAACACATAAACTCAAAAAAAGATATGAGATATCTTAAACTGGAACATCTGAACATAAACCCTCATATATCATTCCATTAAAAAAATAGTTTTATTGGAACAATATGATATTTGACACACTAATTATGTTTACAGATAACGATAAAAATTTGGACAAAAAGTATTTTTGCAAGCAAGACGTGTACAAAAGATTTACTTGTTATGACCCAAAACATATTTTCATCTTGTTAATGAATGTCTAATGTAATTTAATATTTCGCACAAGCCTTAATCCTATTACATGTTATCAAACCTATAAATCCATTCACTTTTTTTTATATTCAAGCACATATCTCCTTTTGATGAATGACCAGAAGATACCACTTATAAACAATGAATATGAATATTATATATTTAAACCCTTTTCTTATCATTATATCAAAATCTCTAATATGTAGGATATATGATGAAAATTTCCACATAGTATTGTGAAAAATGAGTGGCAAGCTGAGATATGGAACAATGAATATCAACTGTGAACTAACAAAATATTAATACGGGACCTCACCATCAAAATGGCATGACTACGAGAAGATTCAGTATTGAGGTTGGTGTTAGCAGCAAACCGATCTTCATCAAACTCAATGTATCCGAATCCTAATTATTCCTTCTTAGTTTCAACCTTTGAAGTTGAATTGCACAATAAGGATGTAAAATGGAACTGATAAGGTTATTAACTGCAGAATAATCTTATAAACTAAGCTAAAAACATGTGATCACATTACCTCAGGCTGTAATTCCACACAATCAGCAAAATCAGCATCTGTTGCGAGCTCCTCGCTGTTTCGTAGTCTTAATCTTACAGCCACTCTAACTCTCCCAGAAACTAATGTGTAAAAACAAAGATAGAATAATAATCCCTAAATTTCACCAATATCCCTAAATCATAATAGCTTTTTACTCAATTACATTAACATATAGAAACATATTACAATTCTTCAGAAATATAGACATATACTTGCACATAAACGCATAACCACAATCAAATCATATACGTGCAAACACACACACACATACAGTACAACAGTAAATCGCAATTATAGAGATAAAGCTAACAAACGTGAGAGAGAGAAGAAGAGAGACCTCCGGGAGCATCCTTGTGAAGCGCAACAACGGAATTGGCACCGGAGCCGTGTTGTTCCGGCGGATGGCAGAGGCTATCGATGGCTTAGATTTGTAAGCAGAGGAGTAAGACGATGAGGATGAAGATGAAATTGACTTGGTTGCTAATAATGTAAATTTGATTATTGAACAAAACTAACAACAGGATGATTTCTTAGCGAGAATATGTTAGGACCGTGTTCGTACGGAGTACTAACCGATTCTACGTTGTACCGAATCAAATAGTGCGGAATCCTATTTGATTGGCGATCCAATCAGTGAGAACGAATTCAAGATCAATCCTAACGATTAGAAAACGTTATGAATTGACTCGGAATGATCTGAAACGCTCTATGAAGTTGGAATGGTCGAACAGCACGTTCTGGGGCGATTAGGGTTTCTAGTATTCGAAGTGTCCCGTTTTTCCACAAATTAAGTGGTATTTATAGGTTACAGATCTCATTCGTGCGACTGAGTCTTGCGACTGACTCAGTCGTGCGATTGAGTAATACGACTGATTCATTCGTACGCTTGAGTCAGACTGATGACTCAACCGTCCGATTGACTCATCCTCTTAGTTCAACCGTGCGATTGGACCATTCGCATGGTCCAGTCGGTCGACTGAAAGAGATGTTTAGTCAAACACATTCATGAACCTTTAATGATTCAGAACTATGTCTCACAACTGTAAACCTATATAACATGGTCATATTAAGCATGTAACAACTAATAAATAGATATAACATTAAATAATCAACAACCATATAATGAAGAGATTCTCATTAGATTGATTTAACATTACATATGTGTAACAAGATAGAAGTTTATTACATTTCAGCTCACTAGACTAGAACTGGGGACATGTGTACCAACAAACTCCCCCTTGGACCTAGTTCTATCTAGACTCTTACTTCTTTCTTGAACTCTTCATATCGTTTCACCCTTTCCTCTCTTGAGATCCCAGAATGAATATTTAATGCAAAGCAGATACGTATAACATGTTGGAATTGCAGTGCTTGCACAATATCCTGTGTATCAAAGAACAGTGGCCACTTGAATAAGATATAGACATCAGATTCAGACAAGTTGGTTAGCCACATCGGATCAAACACTCTTATCGTCTCGACCTTTTCTTCTTTCTCCAAAACTATGACGGCTTCACCAGTTCGCCAGTCATAATACCACCATTTGAAATGGGGTGCAAAATCCTGAGGCATCTCCCTCAATGGAATACGCGACATCGTGCGCGGAGGGTGCCATCTCAAGACCACTTTTGGTCTTCCTGAGGTGGGGTCAACCTCAGTCCTATGAAATAACCTTCTTGGCTGTTGAGGTTTAAAGTTGACCCACCTAGTATGGTACTCTTTCTTTAGTGCCTGCTCAAACCATCCTGATATCTTTCCTGGAACAGCATATAGGAGGTTCAAGTTGGCTAGACGATTAAGCTCAAACCCTGGGAGAGTTTTCAAATCATGAGGAAATCTGAAATATTCGATTCCCTTCTCTCTCTTTACTGCATATACTTTGAGATCATCAAAGTATGCCCAGCTGATTATCTTTCCTGACACCTTCTGATGCTTTTGATCTTGTAAAGCTTGGTGTAGGCATTTGACTTTGGAGGCCCACGCTGTTTCTTCATTTCCTCAAGGCAGGCAATCCATTCCTCCTTTTTGGTTGCACGATCAGCTTCATCTGCCTGAGGAATCTCTTCTGCAGCTGCCTTAGCTGCTGTCATCTCTTCCACTTTATCAAATATGTTGCTGTCAAAGGTTTCTCCCACATCTGGAAGCACTTCGCCTTCAGCGTTAGTGTATTGGGGATAATGATCAGCCGTCACGTCCTCAATCTCCACCTCGTCGACATCTTGAAGTTCTTCATCACTGACTACATCGACTGCGGGAGCATCTTTTACCAACTCATCCGGATTCAGACTGAACAGTTCTGCAATCTGTTCATCTGTCAAGTCGTGAATGATCTCCCCTTCTTCAGCTGAGTAACCCACAGACCGTTGCACTATCCCTTGAAGATCAAGAATCATAGTCAACTTGGTCTCAATCTGACGAAGGGGCATAACATCATGCTCATCGACTTGTGTGGCTGATCCTGTTACAAAATCAAATATATTGCAAGTAAGTATACATTCATCACATAACCAAAAATGATTTATATCCACTAAACTTTATATATAACAGACTAGAATACATAATTTCAAGTACAAAGTTGCAGTAAAATAAATAAACGTCTAGTCTTGAACTTTGCCTTGTATCTCCGGTGGATTTTCAGTTGTAGTAGATGAAGAGGGGTCTTTATCATGTCAGCGTTTAGTACGCCTTTCTCCTGCAGCATTACCGCTTTGATCTCCGGTGGTTTCCCCCCCTTCACCTTCATCATCTTCTTTCTTATCATCATCATCATTACTTTCTTCACCACCATCATCATCGTCATCATCATCCTCATCATCTTCATCATCATCTTCCTCATCCTCACTATCATCATCATTATCATCACCATCACCTTCTCCAATCTTGAGGGGCTCACTTTGAGTTCCTTTTAACTTAAGCAACAAAGTTTGTGAGCCGCCTCCAGCTTTCCAAACTTAGCATCTGTCTCTGCCTCATGTTGAAGTAACCCAGTGATCTGATCTGTCTGTGAGGTGATCACCTGGGCTTGGGAAGAAATCTGCTCGCGTAGCTGATGAATTTCAGCAGTTTGAGAGGAACTTAACTCTCTCAGCTGCTGTAACTGAGCCGTTTCTCCGCATCAGACGCCATCAGCTTAACCACCATGCTGTTTAGGGCAGCAAGCTGCTCTACAACAGAAACTGGTGGGATGAAAGAGCTGGATGGAAAAGATGAGGGACCTGTTTGATGAGTAGTGGTGGTTGTGGTGGCTGTGGTGAATATGGGAGGAGAGGTAAAGGCTGTAGATGGTGGTACAGTGGTGGTGGTGGATGTGGAAGTGTGAGGAGGAGGTGCAGTAGTGGTGGTGGTTTGAGGTGAGGTGGATGTAGTGACTGGGGTAGCTGTGGTAGAGGTGGTGGATGTGGTGAACCTTAGTCGCTTGCCTTTCTTACCATGCGGACGCGCCATGGTTTTCTTCCTTTTGCCCGTTGACAAAGGTGCTCCCCCTCTGTTGCTAGAATCATCAGGGGCATACGAGGGATCAGACTCAATGCGTGTGTCCCCTGATGTACCAGACTGCCCACCAGCATCTCTCAGTCCTTTCTCGGTGGCAACCACTTTGCTGCCAACTCTTCTGGTCAAACCTTCTTCATCACTTTCTTCCTCATCATCAGGTGGGCAAAAGTCAGGAACAAATCCTGCAGTTGCCGTGTCTGTGTGTGGTGATAACGGCTGAGCTGTAGAAGTAGATGGTCCCTCAGAAGAAATTGGTACATTTTCTCCATCAAGATCATCATCATCATCTGAGTCAACCAATGATACAGTAATCACCTCTGTATCAGAATCGCTATCGTCATGACGCCATTTTCGCTTCTTGGCGCCATGTAGTCTTCCCGGGCCAGATGCCCTATCAACCTCTTGAACACGGGCTTCACCTGCTTGCCCCTATACACTTTCATTCTTCCCAGAGTAGTGTCATCCATAATCTCTAACACCACTGCATCACTCCTCTCTTTGGGCAAATCAGGCAGTTTCTCATTAAAAATAAGCTGAAGAAAGCGTGGATACATACAGAAACCTTCTTTTCCCTTAGCCTTCAAGTTCTCAATCAGATAATTAAAGATCATGTTGGAGAAGCTGAAAGGGTGGTTAAGGACCAATGCCACATAAGCATTCTGAATTTGGTCCGATAAGTCATCGAACCCACCCCTTCTTGCAGCAATGCACTTTAGAATCACATGAGCTAAATACTTGTACTGTGGGCTCAGGTTGCTCTTGTTCAGCACACCGGAGCTTATGTCTCCACAGTACCCAATTCGCAGAAAGCATCCACGAACTGTAAGAGGGTGAATCCTGACTGGATGTGAATCATCATCTCCAAAATCCAAAACTCTTCTAATATCTCCAGCTGTGATCTCAATTTCCCTACCAAAGATTGTACTTAGGATGCGGTAGGGTTCCACAGATCGGTCTACTGAAGCTCCTGCCCAAAATGCTTGATGGATAGACTGATATGGTGTACATGGAGTAGATATGGCCTTGAAGATCCGAGATCTTCTCAGGAAGTCAATAATACCAACAAAATCACCACCATTTCTTGAGGTGGAATCCAGATTAGCACAGATATTGTGCTTTGGATTAATTTGCCACCGGTTGGCCATCTTCCTGTAACAATAACAAATGTATGTTAGAAACTTGAACAACAGAGTTTGACCAAGTCAGAAATCAGTGCAGTTCACTCGAGCGAATGAAGTGTGCGACTGGGTTTAGTCAAATGATGTAATTCTGCGATTGAGTTGTCCGACCGAATGAACTCATTCGAATGACCTAGTCGGCCGAATGAATGAATCACTTCCTTCAATCGTGCGATTGACGTTCATTCGGTGCAACCAATCGTATGCCATACTCAACCCATTCGCATCCTCCATTCGGCCGAATGAACGAGTCTCCTCTTTCAATCGGTCGATTGAAGTTCATTGGGGAGACCAGTCGTATCACAGACCCCTGTTCCATTTCAAACTTGGTTTTATAATTTTTACGAAATTAGAGGTTAAGTTCATGCTTGTTAGACTCGCAATCATGTACTTAGACTACTTCAATCATTGATTTTAACATTTCATGTGATTTAAGCAGTTATTAGGCCGATTTGTTACGAATCACCATTTAGGGCAAATGTGAACTGATTAACCAACAATTTTTACATTCTGATGCATCCTTGTGTTGCGTATTACCTGTATAACAAGTGCAAATCGTCAGAAAGTGTATATCAAGAGGTTTAAAGATCAAACGAAAATTTTGCAGAGTAACGGTGCGAATAGGAGTATTTTAGGGCGAATGATGTCTGCGATCGACTGAGGGGTCTATTTATAGACAGACTCAGCTCAATCGGCCGACTGACTCAATCGTACCTTTCATTCGGTCGATTCAAAATCAACTCGTACGATCGAGTCCAATCGCCTGTTTCATTCGATCGATTGGAACTGGGTCGTACGATTCACTCAATCGACCTGCTTCATTCGATCAACTGATCTCCATTCGCACGTTTGACCTAATCGACCCTTTCAATCGGCCGATTGGGCTCATACTTATGGTCCAATCTTACGATTGAGTTCAATCGTATAGCCCATTCGCATGACTAAGCATACTCATGATTAAGTAGAGCGATTGGGCTATACTTGTGCCATCTTAGTCATTTCGTTTGCTGACACATAGCTTTCCTTAATCAATTAATAAAACATTATGTGTAATTGATCATCTCAGACATGATCCATTTAACCACCCGATCACCTCAGACGTGATCCATTTATCCACCTGATCACCTCAGACGTGATCCTTTTAACCTTTCAGAAACAAGTTGCTTAAATAGTCATTAAGCCTTTCCAGTGATGTTTAACAGATAGCAATATACACAGTCCGACACGACACATTATACTAGGACTAAAACAAAAACTTAACCTATGAATAGAAAGACCTATTTTTGTGATTTTTGTTGGGGCAGGCTTGTATAGCTTGTTAGCATTAACAGTTTATCCGGAATGGACTCTCGTGGAATCAGACAGGCATATACACCATCACTTGGAATATTTAGTGCTTATTACACTTTGCATGACATGATTGTACAGTTTTTCACTTATCGAAGACTTTTAATATCTAACTGGGAATCATGTTTGAACTAATATGTAATTCTTATTGATATTGATCATCAGGCGATGCAGCCACGACGATTGTCAGTATGTTTGTCCATTTAAATCCATACACAGACGTTTGACACACATCAGCGATTAATTTGATGAATTAGGTCAAACCGTATTTGTGTATACCACAGGTATATGGTAATCAATCATCCTCAGGAGATTTTTGAGCGGTCTAGGACTTAGAAGATTTAGTTCTAAAAATTGTCAAAGAGATGCAGAACCTCAGGTCAGTGCCATCGCACAGCAGAGAGGCGCAAACAACAATGAATTCTTAGAACGAATAAGTTATGCTTAGCCTCAGGTCAGTGCCATCGCACAGCAGAGAGGTGCAATACCTATTTATCTTCTTAGAGCAGTATATTTGCATATGCATTATTTAAACGACATTTGTCATCTTTTGCTCTGTTTTTCAGGTCTTTGCTCACATTTGTGGCATTAGCTTGCTCCTCATCCCTTATGGACATTGATTGATTGTGCAGACCAGGGATACCATGGGAACACACAACTGGTTGAATAAATTATTATATATATATTAAAGATATAAGGTTTAGCTACAGTATTACAGTAGCTAAACCTTATACCCTCCCTCCACCTCAAACACCGACCCCCTTCCCAAACTCCACCTCCCCCGCCGCTCCCTCCTCCTCCTCTCCGCCACCACCACCCTCTCCCTTCCCTCCCTCTCCACCGCCACACCCCCACCAGACACCACCATCACCGAACGCATCTTCATGGACTTCAGCATCTGCCTCGGTCGATGATGAAGACGATGAATCGATGATGAAGACGATGAATCGATGATGAAGACGATGAATCGATGATGAAGACGATGAATCGATGAATCGATGATGAAGACGATCCAAACCGGTGCCCTCCCTCCGCGCTCCTCTTCACCGACGCCCTCCTTCCGCCACTCCTCTTCACCGGTTCGCATAAACCCTTCAACGACGAATTCACACGCGATTATCACTTCCAACTCAAGGTATATATCTGCAAGTCTCTCTGTTTGATGTATTCTTTCCATCTTTGATTAATTTTGTTTCATCGATTTACTTGTGATTTTGCCAGATTTTGTTTAATTCAGCTTTAAGTCGTGTCGATTGCGTTTTTAGGGTTTCATGTAGCACGAATTTGTAGGGATTAGGTGTATTTAGGTGTTTGATGATTTGGATATGTTTAATTCGTGTGTGTTTACTAAAGACGAGATCAGAAGTATACGTATGTTTGTAGTCTGATTGGGATATTCTCTAAATATTTTCCGGGTTTTTAGGAGAATATCTACTGGATGTTTGTCTTGATCAGAGATTTATGCTTTTTAGATAGACATAGGGATCACATCTTGGTTTGAAATACAAAATGAGAATTAGAGAATTTTTATAGAAGGCCATTGATTTAGTTAGTGACCATCCGTGAATGCAAGAACATTGGCAGTTCTCTTGATCAAGATCTAGAGAGAGATTGTATATTCATTGCTTAAGCTTTATACCTTTATAACTGTTTGGTCTGCTTGTGTGAGTTTGTTCTATGTTATATGTGATATCGAAACATTCAGATTGGCTTGAAAAAATGGGGATATTATAGACCCTGTTGTCTACTGATCATTTCTTGCTTTATTTTGGAAGTGTTTAAGTTTCAGTATGATGTGTGGTGATGCATTATGTTTTTTTCTTAGGAAATTTGTAACTGGTGTGGGAAAAAGGATTAAGGAAACAGAAGTATGAATTAACCCAACAAGATTGAAGCTTTACATAAATTGTAATCATATGGGAAGAAGATTAGAAAGCAAGTGAAACACAGTAAATGTCCAAGAAGTTATAGCTATTCTGATTATGTGAAAAACAAAGGAATGAACCTAGAGTGAAAACAGAAACTGCTACAAAAACGATATAAATCATTTATTCTGCACATCTTTAGAACACATGTCAATCTCAAATGTCAATAACTAGATTCAAATATAATTCGGCTTTACAATCTTCTACGCAGTAGCCTATATGTCTGCAGTCAATTAATAACAGCATCTCACTTAGGTACATATTCTTAAAAACGCTTCACTTCCATTATCAAGCATACCCATAGTTACATATTAATCTCCTAAAATAAACTTCAGTATCAAATAAACTTATGTTTGAGATACATGCAGGGATCCTATCACCTACTTCCGTGTCTAAGATGTTGATGATCAGATTAGTCGGTGAGACAGCTGGCAAACAATAGGCACAACTAGACCTTCGATGGCGTTATCGAATTTAAATGCACAGTAATCATGAGTTATACACGTATATTTCAAACTAAAAATAGATGTTTTCTACTCGCCCCCTACGTGAGCATTGAAATAAAGCGATGAATTTCTCAGTTACGACAAAATTCCAGCAACTCATTTTAATACTTTCTATTTATAATCACACTCTCATATTTACCACCTTATCCACCATTAGACTAATTAACATGTATATGCCACTAACATGCACAAAGAAACCATAATCTATCAACAATATAAAGATTTATAGATTTATTACCTTGACCAGAAATTATAATCACACTCTCATATTCACCAACTTATCCACCATTAAACTAATTAACATATATATGTCACTAATATAGAAATTTAAAGATATAATACCTTGATCAGAAATAAGTGACATGGCTACTGTCCACGTCATTGTCGGTGCCAGAGGGCCATTTTAGCGGTTCACTCAATGCACCACCATCTTCCACCTAAGTGAGTGCCATCTCAGCATCTTCACCCCAAAGCTCAAGCCTTTTCTATATAAGGCATTGCTTCAATCTTTCTAAGTACCCTGCTCTAAACATCTTCTGTACACTACACCATGAGAAATTTGTTTCTGCGTGAGCCTGAGGTGAAATCACCCTATGATTTCACAGGGAGTTTCACCGATATGTGGCGGGATTTGAGGGTTTCATTGGTGATGCCGCCACTCACGGTTGCAATTTGTATATGTGTGGTGATGTCTGTAATGATGTTTATTGAAAGGGTGTACATGACTGTTGTGATTCTTTTAGTGAAGTTTATGGGCAAGAAAAAGTACACTCAGTATAAGTTAGAAGCATTGAAAGAAGATCTTGAGCAGAACAGAAGTTACCCCATGGTGTTGGTTCAAATACCTATGTTCAATGAAAAAGAGGTATATATGTTTGATTTAATTTATGTATTATGTCTGTTTGGTGCACAAACTTCATAATACAAGTTATTTTAGTTTAAAAAGAATTGAAAGGAAGGAAATTCACTTACATCGGCAATATTGTTGCTGATTTTGACGGTGACTGAAAATATAAGAAAGATGGCTTACTAAATAAACATCAAAATAAATATCTCAACCATAAATCTTGAATTTCCATATAAAATCAACATTTTCAGAATCCGCTTAGAATCTCTATATCTAAAGCACTAGAAAATATACAATTGTTTAATAGAACCGAGGTCTACAAAATATAAAATCTTAGAAGCCGCTTAGAATCTCTATATCTCAACCATAAATCTTGAATTTCCAACTTGATTCACAAATTCTAATTTGCAGTTTACTTTTATGTTTGTTTTCCCACTTAATACATTTCAACTAATGTAACTCACATTCTTATCAGGTCTACAAGCTCTCCATTGGATCTGTGTGTTCTCTCACATGGCCATCCGACCGTCTCATTGTTCAGGTTCTTGATGACTCCACCAATGGAATCCTACGGGTAACTCCCCTCCCTCAATCAAAATCTCAAATGCTGAAAGATAAACTACCTATTTGGTAATTAAATTACTAAATTTATACAGACACTGGTGGAATTGGAGTGCAAAAAATGGACACAGAGAGGAGTGAATGTCAAATATGAAACAAGAAACAACAGAAATGGATACAAAGCTGGCGCTCTTCGTGAGGGATTAACTAAAGATTATGTGTTGGATTGCGAATTTGTAGTCATATTTGATGCAGATTTCCAACCAGAGAAAGATTTTCTTTGGAGAACTGTACCTTATCTCCTTGAAAATCCAGAACTTGCTTTAGTACAAGCTCGATGGAAATTTGGTAGAGCTTACTCTGTTACTCAATCTCTTCATATTTCCCCATCCCCCTTGACACAACAAAGATATGCACTCTCATAGGTTAATTTTCAATTTTCGGATTATATTAAATTTATAAGTTTATAACTGATACATGTTTACTATAGTAAATGCTAATGAATGCATAATGACTCGGCTCCAAGAGATGTCACTAGCCTATCATTTCACGGTTGAGCAAGAAGTGGGTTCTTCAACTTGTCAGTTTTTCGGGTTCAATGGTAAGCCAGACTTCAAAAGAATTTTAACTCAAATAATTCTTAAGAGAAGTATTATGGATATTATGTTATGAAATTAATGTTTTTTTATGGCGTAAGGGACTGCTGGTGTTTGGCGTATAAAAGCAATTGAAGATGCTGGTGGCTGGAAAGATAGAACCACTGTCGAGGACATGGATCTTGCCGTTCGAGCCAGCCTCAAGGGATGGAAATTTGTCTTTGTTGGGGATTTAGATGTGAGTTAAATTAAATATTAAAATTTATTAACCCAATTGATATATCTACAGGAATAAACAGCTAACTGTTCTAATATATAGGTCAAAAATGAACTCCCAAGTACCTTCAAAGCTTATCGATATCAGCAGCATCGATGGTCATGCGGTCCAGCTAATCTGTTCAAAAAAATGACAAAAGAAATTATCTTTTGTGAGGTATAACTAACAGCTTGAACCTTTCTTCATGTTAAATTGTTAACAACATTTATAAATGATTTCATCTTACTTGGTTTGCAGAGGGTGTCCTTTTGGAAGAAATTCCATGTCCTCTATGCATTCTTCTTTGTAAGGAGATAATAGCACATTGGGTCACCTTTTTCTTCTACTGTATAGTTATCCCAATAAGCATCATGGTTCCAGAAGTCCATCTTCCAAAACCAATAGCCATATATATTCCAGCAACAATCACCATTCTTAACTCATCATGCACCATAAGGTAAAGGATACCAAGATAAAGAAGACTAAACTAAATAAATAAGAAACTAACAGCATAAAGTTACATCTTGACTCACACAGGTCACTGCATCTTCTTGTGTTCTGGATCCTGTTTGAAAACGTCATGTCTTTTCATCGATCCAAAGCAACAATTATAGGACTTTTAGGAGCAAACCGGGTCAATGAGTGGGTCGTGACTGAAAAACTTGGGAATTTTCACGTATTGTCTAATTTCAAGATTCATACGCATTTGATTTAAATTGCGAATTTTGATATAATGTCGTAAGATATTAGAGGTGTTATGATGTTATCAGTCTAAAGTTAGATGTAACTGAATTGGGTTTATCGATTTTTACATTAGATATGAATGTATGCATGATGTGATGATTGAGGGTTTTAGGTTATTGATCAACAGCTCATGTAGTTCTTTAATAAATCATTGGTGCTACTAATGTGGTGATTGATGCTGATTTGATTGTAGTTTGAAATTTAGGGGAAAAGAGGTTTTGGATGATGAAAGAGGAGATGATGGAGTGCAGTGTGTGTCATTCCGGATTGGTGAAACCGACTGCAAAGACTGTCTCGAGGGCTTACGATCGTTACAGGAGTAAGGTCTCGAAGAAACATCAGCTTTAGCCCACTTAGTGTTAACCTCTTGACCGAAGTTGCAAAGGTTATCTTTGCATTGGTTATGCTTCTATGTCAGGTAATTATTTTTCTTACCCCCTAGCGATATAACATGTTATCATTCAATGGTCAATATTCGAGTTACTCTACGTTTTGACGTAAATTTAGTTGGGGAACGAGTCGGCTGGTCGTAGTTTATACATTATCACGCCGCAAACGCCGCCGCAACGCGCGGCGGGTTAAAACCTAGTTTAGTTTAAGCCTGTTCACTGATGATGTCTAATGATCTATTGTGTTGAATCTACTGACATATCGTATTGTGTACTTACACAACCCTAGATCTACTTTCTCCAAGTAATTACAATACCAGTCAAAGCTTCTATCATATTCCCATTTTGTTAGACTTAGACTTCTCTGACTTATGATTTTTATGTTTAGAACCGAAAAACCAATTTGATATTCCAAGTAACTCGGTGCCTGTGTGCTATCACTTTCCAGTTTTCTCGAGTCGCATTTCCAGTCTATTTGTCTATGCCTTTTCAGCTTAACTTATCTTCCCCCCCCCCTTTTTTTTTTTTTTTTTTTTTTTTTTTTAATAAGTAAATGAACACTGAAATAAATCTCCCCCTAAAATTCTAAAACAGAAAATCTTTTTGTGTTTTTGGATTTTATATGACATGGAAATAAATAAAAATAAAAGTAAAAATGAAAGAAAGAAAGAAATAACCTAAAACACAAGTCGGTCTATGAAACTGCTTCTTCAGCAATCACATCACTTTTCTTTTTAACGCCGTTGACCTCTAGCAGATATAAAAATCTTGGTTTATCAAACGGTTTGGTGTAGAGGTCAGCGCGCTGAAAATCCGTGTTAATTTTAATCACATCAATTAATTGTTTTTCATAGCAATCGCGTATGAAATGATATTTAATCCCGATGTGTTTAGTTTTTGGGTGTTGAACAGGATTTTTAGTGACAGCTATGGCAGCAGAATTATCAACATAAATAGGAGTGTTAGAAAATTTCAAACCGTAGTCGCGCATTTGCTGTTGAATCCAGATGATTTGAGAGCAGCAACTTGCAGCAGCAACGTATTCAGCTTCACAGGTTGATAAGGCAACCGAGGTCTGCTTCTTGCATTGCCACGTGACTAACCGTCTTCCAAAGAACTGACACCCTGCTGACGTCGATTTGAAATTCATCTTGCAGCCACCATAATCTGAATCGCTGTACGCAGTAAGCTCGAAGTCATCATCATGAGGATACCACAAACCCAGTGTTGGAGTACCCTTCAGATAACGGAAAATCCTTTTTACCCCAATCAGATGATTCACTTTTGGCTTCGCTTGATATCTAGAGCATAGACATGTTGCATACATGATATCTGGACGCGAGGCAGTGAGATACATGAGAGATCCAATCATCCCACGATACATAGTGGCATCCACCAAATCCCCATTCTCATCAGGAGCCACATCATGATTTGTGGCGAGAGGGGTACCGGCAGCAGACGTATTTTCCATGTCAAACCGACTGAGAATGTCGCCGACATACTTGGTCTGATGTAAGAAAATGCCAGTTGGTGTTTGATCCACCTGTAATCCCAGGAAAAACTTCATTTCTCCCATTGCACTCATTTCAAATTCTGCCTTCATCACAGATTCGAAATCTTTGCATAACGCTTCATTTCTAGATCCAAAGATGATATCATCCACATAGATTTGCACCAGAAGCAAGTCACCATCCTTTTCTTTGACGAACAATGTACAGTCAATCACACCCCTGCGAAAACCATGCTTCAGCAGGTGAGTGGAGAGCTTTTCATACCAAGCTCGAGGAGCCTGATGTAGCCCATACAGAGCCTTGTCTAACTTGTAGACTCTGTCCTGATGATAAGGATCTTCGAATCCTTCGGGTTGACTGACATAAACTTCTTCACGGATTTCCCCATGCAAGAATGCACTCTTAACATCCAGTTGATAAACTTTGATTTTCATGTAAGAGGCGTAGGCTAGAAAGATACGAATAGCTTCCATTCTAGCTACGGGAGCAAAGACTTCATTGTAGTCGATGCCTTCGACTTGTCTGAAGCCTTGAACAACCAAGCGAGCCTTGTTTCTGATCACAACACCTTGGTCATCCTTCTTGCATTTTAGTACCCATTTGGTACCAATCACCTTAACTCCTTTCGGCCTGTCAACTAGAGTCCAGACTCCAAGTTTCTTGAACTGGAGTAGCTCTTCTTGCATAGCATTTACCCAGGCCTCATCTTTCAGGGCGTCACAGACATATTTAGGCTCGATTTGTGAAACAAAACATGAGAAAGCCCCGTCATTGACATAACCCTTTTCCATGACTGCAGCATAATCAGCAGAGTACAGCTGATTTCTTGTTTGCACACCGGATTGAATGTCCCCAATGATAGACGAAGGGGGATGATTCACACTGATCCTAGTCACTGGTGTGGTAGGAACCACAGACTCAGTATCCATATTGGTGACTACTGGTTCAGTATCCGGATTTCCTGCAGCTGGTATAGCAACTGATGATTCACTGTGTTGATTGGCTGTTTGCTCAGTGTTAGAAGCAGGAGCTTCTTCATCATCTGATGAATCATCACTCTCATCATGAGCAGGAGTCGAAGAGCTTGAGGCATCAGCAGTAGGTGTGATGTTGCTTGAATCCAGATTTGGTGAGTTAAGAACATCATACATCATCTGGGTAGCAGCATCATCCTCTGAATCAAGCTGTGGAAGATTGAAGGATTTGAAAAAGCCATCATAATCAAAGAATGATGATGGACCTTTTCCAGCAGGAGGTGTGGTGAATCTCTGAACATCCACATTGCACCACACCTCTACCTGACCCGTCGAATTATTGTAAACTCGCTTGTCTGGGATGCTGTATCCTAAGAATATTCCCTGATCTGCTTTTTCGCTGAACTTACCATCCTGAGTCTTCTTCAGTAATGTACATGGAGCTCCAAATGGTTCCAGATACTCTAAATTTGGCTTTCTTTTCTGAAGTAGCTCATAGCAAGTCTTACCATGCCTTTTGACTACTAACACACGATTAAGTGTGTAGCAGGCATTTGCAACTGCCTCATTCCAGAACTGAACTGGGAGCTTTGAATCAGCTAACATGGTTCGCGCAGTCTCAATTAAGCTCCGATTCTTTCGTTCTGCAACTCCATTCATCTGTGGCGTGTATGCTGAGGTGAACTGGTGAACAATACCCTTCTCCTTGCAGAAAGCATCCATCCACTGATTCTTGAACTCTGTGCCATTGTCAGAACGAATTCTCCTTACCTTCAGTTTATAGAGTGACTCCAAAGTCGTGACGAGCATCTTGAATGATTCAAACGTTTCTGATTTAGCTTTCAGAAACATCACCCAGGTGAATCTTGAGTAGTCATCAGTGACTACAAAGCAGTACCAGTCTCCTGCTATACTCTTCGTGCTTACAGGACCAAATAGATCCATGTGTAGCAGCTCCAAGGGCATCTCAATTGTGTTGACTTGCTTGGTCTTGTGAGATTTCCTGGTCTGCTTTCCCTTCTTGCAAGAGACACAAAAATCAGGAAGTTAGAAGTTCTTGACTGTAACTCCTTCAACTAGGTTGTTGTGAATCAGATGATTCATCTTTCTTTGATTTATGTGTCCCATTCTTCTATGCCATGAGATGGAGTCCTTCTCTGTAGCTTTTGATAGGAAACATTGTGCTGTAGATTCAGAGGTAGAAGCATTAGACATATCCAAGACATATAGATCATTGTACCTGGATGCAGACATCAAAACCTGCTTCTCTGGAATTTCCATCTCCTTTTTCAGTATGTAACATTTTCGGTTGTCAAACATAACTTTGAAGCCCTTGTCACATATCTGAGACACTGAAAGTAAATTGTTTTCCAGTTGTTGAACAAAATTTACTTTATCAAACTTTACCTTCTCATTACCTACTTCGCCCTGAGCGGTAATGTATCCTCCTTTATTTCCAGCAAATGAAACGTGTCCTCCTTTAATTTGTTTGACATTGAAAAGAAGAGACTTGTTTCCTGTCATGTGCCTGGAAGCTCCGCTATCCACAATCCATGTATTTGTTGAAGCACTGTAGCGGACAACCTGCACATAATTGAAAACAATCAGTTAAGGAGGGGGACCCAAGCCTTGACTGGCTTGGGTTTCCCAGAGGAATCAACCATCATGAATTCAACCCACTGTCCTTTATCAGTAGGTGGAATGTCAACTTTCAGATTGTCCTGTCTGTCAGATTCACCAGATGTCTTTGCTTTCCATAAACCATCCCTGTGAAAGGATTGTTTATGATAAACTGTAGACTGATTAACAGTTTGAGTATATGGTTTAGATTCAGAAACAGTTTTTCTTGCCGGTGTCACAGACCTGTCGGGGACTTGTCTGTGTTGTCTTTCACGTGGGGGGGACGAAAATGACTTAGAAGGTGTTTTATGCCTAATGGGTGTTTTCGATCTCACCGGGGTCTTAGATCGCTGTTTAGAATCTACTTTGACTTTGTCGGTTAACTCAACTTTAATTCTAGGTGTCTGATAGCGTGGACAATTGGTTGAAATATGACCTCGCTGACCACAAGTATAGCAGGATCTCCATTCATCAGGACTAGGAGATCTCTTGTGGGGCGGTGAGTAAACCTCAGGAATGGGTCTTTTGGTCTCAATCTTTGAATATGTTCCCTCTTTAACAAATTTAACTTGTTTAACATTTGATTAATTTGTCGTTGAGGTTGAGCATTATCCCTTTTAACTGGTTTAGCTTGAGTGGATTTAGAAATCTTGGTTTGTGTAATATTTGACTTTGATTCCAAACCAAGAGTTGTTTGTACATTTGTTTCCACCTGTTTCTCAACATTGACTGTTCTTGATGCTGAGAGTTTCTGATTTTCATCCGAAGAAGCAGACTGAACTGCAGTATCCGGATCACTCACCAACGGAGTTGTCACCACATGATCCTTAATTTGATTATTATTAATTGGACGTTGTTTTGTGTTCAAAAGGATTTCATGTGGTGGTGGGACTACCTTGTAACCCAATCCCTCCCCATTGTTGCGTTCTTTAACCAAGTTTTTCAAAATGTGCGAAGAACTCGCGAGACTATGTAGTTTTTGTTGCAATGACTCATTTTCTACCTGTAAGACTGCTTTTTCTTTTTTAGTTTCTTCAATGGTCTTTAAGTAGAATTTAATGTCATTTTCTTGGTTAAAGACAACAACTTCAGTTTCTTTTAGTTGCTTTTGCAATGCCTCTAACTTCTCCTTATAACTGCTCTCATTTTGTTTTAATATACGATTAGCTTCTGAGCATAGTTTTAAGTCATTTACTAAGTTATCATTGTGTTCTAATAACCTAGCAAACTTTAGATCAATGCTTTCTCTAAATTTATCACATTCGACACAAACATGTTCATTAAATAGTTCATCTTTAGATTTTACCTGTGTGGATGTCGATGTTCCAGCCATGAAAGCATTCTGAGACGAAGCTTGAGCTTCAGATTCTGAATTCAACTCATTCTTGACTATTTCATCAACAGCATCAAACGTCTCTTCCAATTCAGCAGTATCAACTTCCGCTGAGCTTTCACCTTCACTCGCCGAGTCTTCGTTCAAGTCTTCCACAGATGCTATGTTAGCTTCATCAGACACGAATCTAAATGACCAGTCTTGTCCTTCATCTCCTTGTGCCACCATAGCTTTAGAATCACTTCCCGTGGATGCTGGTTTCTTGTCTCTATCTTGCCTGTTGAACGAAGAAAAAGGATTCCCATTCCCAGTCTTCTTAGGCTTTGAACACTCCCTTTTAAAATGGCCCTTTTCTCCACAATTGAAGCACGTGACTTTAGATTGTCAAAACCAAAAGTTGTATCTTTAGTAGCCACGAGATTCTGCCCTGTTTTCTTCACAAATTTCTTTGCTCTTCGGACAGCGCTTGCAAGAGCCCACATGATGTCCATTCTTTCCAGCTCATTTTCATCTACTTGTTCATAATCTTCATCGGCAAGGTGGCAATTACCAATCTTGCCTGCCACCAAACCATCATAGGAATGCATAACAGCAGCCAGAAGATCCATGTGCTCTTTAGCAACCTCCACTGTTACCTTTCCCAGATTTTCTGTTGTCAACTTAGCAGACTGAGTAACAATAGGGCTATGACTAGCTCCAGATGCACCAAGAGGCTCATTTGCAGATGAGGAGCCTTGTTCAGTAATTGAAGATGCAGTGGACACGAAAGCTGTTTGCAAAGGTGCACCAGAAGATTTTGCAGCAGGGGAGGAAGTAGAAGCAACATTGTAGAGTGAGGGGTCTTGAGCATAAGAACCCTTCTTAGCCTTGTATTTTTGTCGCACTTCCTCCTCTTTCAGTTTTAGAATAAAGTCATTGATATCCAGGGTTTCTAAAACTGAGTTGTATCGAAGAGTAGAGATGAACGAATCCCACTTTGCAGGTAGACCATCTGCCAAGCTTAAAACCTTGTCTTCCATTGAAGTCTTAACACCATGAGTGTTAAGTTCACTCATCAGGTGGTAGAAACGATCGATGATCTCATCTAAACTTTCATTCCCAATTGCTGAGAAGTTATCAAACTCCTTCTTCAAAGCTTTGCCTTTCAGTGCCTTTAAGTTAGAATTTCCTTCATACCTCTTTTCAAGAACTTCCATCAATTTCTTACTTTGTTTGTGCTCTGAGTATTGATGAAAAATAGGCTTGGGAATGGACTGAGTCAAGATAGCATAAGCCTTCTTCTCTGCATTGTAGGCGACCTTTTGTGTATCGGAGAGTCCACTCAAAGTCAAAGGAACACCATCAGCCCCTACTGGTATTTTATAACCCACCTCAATAGAGTTCCATAAGTTAGTATCTACACCATTAAGATAGATTTCAAAACGTTGTCTCCATTGTGGAAAGTCCTCTATTGTCAATAGTTTAGGTGGCTTGTTATGATTCCCTATCTCATTTTCCAGTAACAACAAATTCTGAATTCGTGAATCCTTTCCAGCTGACATGGCATAATTTTCTGAGTCCATCTTTGAATTAATTTAACTTGAGAATATCCTGCTGTGCGAATGGGCTATATGCGATTGGACTCAAACGTACGGTTGAAACAGACGACTGAGAGACTTAGACGACTGAAAAGACCGAACGACTCAGATGTGCGACTGGAGTGGGCGATTGAATCAATCGGGCGATTGACACTGCGATTGACTCAACCGGGCGAATGGACTGGCGAATGACTCAAACGTGCGAAAGACCGGGGCGAATGAGGTCAGTCGTACGATTGAGATAATCGTGCGACTGGGTCGGCTGTAAACGCGATTTTTGAACACTTTTGACCTAGAACGCAATTCTTTGCACCCTAGACGGCTGAAACTCGAAAAACACTTAATTTTCAGAACATGCAAACGTAAAGACTCGATTTTTAGCCGAAAGAATGGATCTTTTTGCGTAAAAACATAGACTTTTTCACAAAAACGATTGAATCAACGAAGAATCAAGAGCCAAAGCTCTGATACCACTTGTTAGGACCGTGTTCGTACGGAGTACTAACCGATTCTACGTTGTACCGAATCAAATAGTGCGGAATCCTATTTGATTGGCGATCCAATCAGTGAGAACGAATTCAAGATCAATCCTAACGATTAGAAAACGTTATGAATTGACTCGGAATGATCTGAAACGCTCTATGAAGTTGGAATGGTCGAACAGCACGTTCTGGGGCGATTAGGGTTTCTAGTATTCGAAGTGTCCCGTTTTTCCACAAATTAAGTGGTATTTATAGGTTACAGATCTCATTCGTGCGACTGAGTCTTGCGACTGACTCAGTCGTGCGATTGAGTAATACGACTGATTCATTCGTACGCTTGAGTCAGACTGATGACTCAACCGTCCGATTGACTCATCCTCTTAGTTCAACCGTGCGATTGGACCATTCGCATGGTCCAGTCGGTCGACTGAAAGAGATGTTTAGTCAAACACATTCATGAACCTTTAATGATTCAGAACTATGTCTCACAACTGTAAACCTATATAACATGGTCATATTAAGCATGTAACAACTAATAAATAGATATAACATTAAATAATCAACAACCATATAATGAAGAGATTCTCATTAGATTGATTTAACATTACATATGTGTAACAAGATAGAAGTTTATTACATTTCAGCTCACTAGACTAGAACTGGGGACATGTGTACCAACAGAATATCCACCCTAGAACCCGAGCTACGAAACAGAATCAAACACAAAATGGAGAACGTGATGCTATTGTTGAGAATCCACCTATAACTACAATTTTCTAAATATAATAAAAAAACTTGAAGACCTCTAGGGTTACCTGCTCCTACGAAGGTTATTGACTCTTTCAAGGATCACCACCAAAACCCTAGAAACCGATGGAGACGCTATTGTTGAGTTTGGGTGGCTGCGGCCACTGGAGAGCCACCACTACAACCTGGTGTGAAGGTGTGGGAGTCCCTGTAGCTGATGATTTCAGCAAATGTTTGAAACCAGAGGACCGATTTCAACAAACAACAACGGAAAAGGAAACCGAAATCAGTAACGGCGAAAGGGGCAGAAGAACGAACCTGCAAATCGGAGAGATCGAACCACAAACACAGATACAAAAACAACCGGGGGAGGCTAGGGTTCAACCGGGTGGACTACGGCGGAAGGCCGCCGGTGCAGGTGGTTCCGATGCAGGGGTCGCCGGTGATACCGGTGGCGATCGTCGGTGGGCTGCCGTTGCAGGAGAAAGGGGTGCGGTTGATGACTTCGTGTGTGCCTCTCCCACCGACCAATGTCTTTAATAAGAATAGTAATACAATGTTATAATTTAATATAAAAAACTTTCGCGATAAATATTTTAAAATAATATTACAAATTCACGAAAAATATTTTAATCTTAAAATATTATGAACCACATTCAGGACCAATATTTCAATTTCAATGTTATAATATTTAAAAAGTTTTATAAGATATTTTCTAATTTTGTCCATTTGAGGGCTCTATTACGTCAATTAACGATCTGGGCGGAAGTTTGAAAATAAAAAAAGCAAGTCCTGTATATAGAATCAAACACGAGACCTAAAATCTTAGATAAAGAGCTAAACAAACAGGGTACGTGGATGTCACAACTTAATTTAATGTCTCTTCTTACAAGATATTATCAAATATAAAATTTCTTTTAAAATAACTAGTTTTTTATCGGTCGCGCGTTTCGGTGGCAACGTATACAGCGTGATAAAGTGTAGACCAATAATCAACCTGACTTGTCTCCTGACTAAATTCACATCAAATCGTAAAATACCTCGAATTTATACCGTTTAACGAAATGATTATACTTGATCCGTTTTTTTCCAAACAATACTATATGTTGAAACGTATACCAAGTTAAGATGTACATAAAAAACCCATAGAATTTCTAAAATAATTTACGTAAATCAAACTTACATAAAAAACACATAGATTACAATCGTCTCAACTTGTTTCCGAACTAAATTTACGTTGAAACGTAGAGTTAAAAACGTTTTATATTTGACCCGACTTATTTTTGAATAAAACTTACGTTAAAATGTAGGCGGATGTCGAAATGTAGATCGTATCAATACGTATATTAAAACATGCACAAAAACGTTTTATATTTGACGCGACTAGTCCCGGGACATACCTAAAGTTACATATAAAATTTACGTCAAAACGTTGGTGGAAATCAAAATATAGATAATAGTCATCTCAAAGCGTATATTAAAACATGCATAAAAACGTTTTATATATGACCAGGCTCGTACCGACACATACATTTAATACGAAAGTTAGAAATAAGTTTTTTTAGTAATCGTAAGTTAAAATTGAATTGGGGTAATCCTAGAACTTTAAAAACTTAAATGATTAAAGTGACGCGTTAAAATTGATCATTTAGATTTGAACTCAATACACAAATATAATTAAATAAACAAATATTACTATTATTTAATTATTATAATTATAGAATCCAATAAGAATATTATTATTATTATTATTATTACTAGTGTGTATTCATCCACGCGCGTTGCGCGTGTGATGAATCAGGCTCAGAAAAAAACTCAGTTGTGGTTGCTGACCCTAAATGGTAGCCATGCCAAAACAACCGTCATCAGTTATCATCACAGCCCTGAGTTCGAATAAGTGTCGATGAGCCAAGGTCATCATCAATAACATCCTTCCCAACAACATGCAAAACCCAAATCATCAAAAATGTAAAAGTCTCAGATGAGCAAAAACCCAAATCATCAAAAATGTAAAAGTCGAGGATGGATCTGAGAAGTGTAATGCTTCATCCGGCCAAATAAGAGGACATCAGAACACTTACCGACATGAGAACGGCCGCCTGCTCTACCTCAACCGCAGACGGGAGGCCGAGCGGAGGCTGTCCCCAAGAGAGCTGAAGCCTTCGGTTTGAACTACAACAGCCCCCAGCTCGGTCGGCGACGTGAAAGACGAAATAGATAGGTACAACCGGAAGCGCAAGGCCGCCGACCGGGAAACTCTCGTACCCTAGAGACCCAATCAAGCAGCGACCGCAACACATAAAAAGGGCGGCAGTCGTGCAGGCGACCACATCGGGGCCCTAGAGACCCAATCAAGGAGCGACCGCAACACATAAAAAGGGCGGCAGCCGTGCAGGCGACCACATCGGGGACACCGCCATGGCAAACACGACCGCAGGCCTACCGGGTTGAGCCACCGCCGTCCGACGCCCACAAACAGCCGGGTCAGAACTAAAACGCACGGCAACCCCACCACAATCTCTCTCTCCACAAACACGAAATGTAGCGATGGGCGCAGGCGGCGGAGGTGGAAGGCAGCGGCGGTCAAGGCGGAAGGCGGCGCGGCCGGAGGTGGGCGCCGGCGCTATAGCAGAAGACGATGGGGTCCAGGTGGATGATGGCGGCGGAAAAGGAAGACCAACCCTCGATATATACAAAGATGGTAGTGAGGGGTTAAAAAGGGAAAACTGTGAAAGTTGTGTGACAGATCTGAAAACCCACAAAAACCAACTGCTCATCAATTGCTAAATTAATAGTATACAATTATTATTATTATTATTATTATTATTATTATTATTATTATTTAGTTATTATTTATACTGTTCAATCTCATTTGCATTAATTTTAGATATAATTGTTTTTTTTTATTAATACCCATTTCATCTTGTTAGATATTTGTGTTTTATAAGTTAATATTTTGTTGTAACAATTTCATTTAGTGCGCTGTAACGCATTGATAGGAGGTAGAGTGGTTAAGAGGACTATAAATACGCGGACAATATGTCCATGTAGGTTCAACCGGTCTGACCACCGGTTCACTATTAAACCGGTTTTAAGCACCGAACCGGACTGGATTGGAGTCCGGTTCCCGGTCGAACCGGTCAGACCGGCCGGTCCGGTCCGGTTTTCAAAACATTATCTCAAAGCGTAAATGAGCCTATTGCCTATTGTGCGTATTGGAGAGGGCGTTTCAACTTGTTATTATTACTAGAGTCGATGTTTACACAAAAATCTAACTTGGTAAATATATATTAGTCTTGTGGTCTAATAATATGAGGGTGATGGTTTGAAGATGAGATTATTAATGTATTAGTTTTAAATCTGACTTAAGATGATTTTTCCTATAGTGGTGAGCATGCTTCTTGATGTTGTTTTCTGGATGAGTCGTGTCTGGAATGTCAAAATTAATAAGAACGGTAAACATCCCGTAACATGAAGACTCACTGAAATATTGAGTGTAGTTCGAAGCTCTTTTGACAAAATTATATTTAAATCATCCTTCAAAATATTCATCTAAATGATTTCCCCTCAAAGTAAGCTTCCTAAGGTCTCTTATTCGGTCCTCCTTATAGATGGTACAACTTTGCTCAATTTACTTCCAAAACCTTAACCTTTACTCCTTTAGAATCTATGGTTTGAACCTTTTATATTTTCAAAATAACGCAAATTAGTATGTTATTATTAATTTGATAAGTTGGATATTAGTAATGAATTTATATGTTTAACAAAAATACCTAAATGATTATTCATCCATAAATATAAGCATTTTCCTCAGAACAAATCTCGTTAAGTAAACGTCCTATATGAAAGCACATTATATTGGTCATCCAAAAGAATCTAAACATAAAACTCTTTAGAACCACAACAAAACTCATTGTCTTAATTACGCTACGCCCGACCGTGAGCTACGAGATTGAGAGACTGTATATCAAGATGAATTACAAATATTAGATTTAAGCATAACATTGCAATTAAAAACTTGATTAAACATAGTATATATTCAATGCTTAAAAGAACATCGTATATTATTATGTTTTTAACACAATAACTTATAAATACTATAATAATAGTTATTATGAAAGTAATCAGGCCAATAACTTACCAAGTCTATAAATACATTGTATTTACACTTTCTATATACGCGTGCGCATGCATGAATTTTTTTTTTAAATTGGTAACTCTCATATATTGTGCTTGTGTATTTAATTTTTAACATATATACCTTAACATAATGGCATATGTACGTAATGTATTTAGGGGATTAGTTATTAATTTGACTAGTTAATATAATAATCTGCATGTTCAAATAAAAAATAGGTTTTTTGATACATTCAACAGCATACTTTGAACTCAGAAGTTGTAGAAAAAGGTTGGATACTTGAAAACAATTTCTATTTATTTAAAGTTCATAAACCACCCGTTCAAATTTGATCAATTACGGGTTAACCACACTCAAAAGCAACATGAAGTGGTAAAACATTTCTTTCTTTATTTAAATTTGTTTTTTAAAACTATATTTATTTACTAATTTCTGCTACCAAAGGTAGAACCATTTCAAGGGTTCCATTGATTTTCGATCACCATAATCTGTCAGATTTTATTATAAAATCTATGATATCTTTTTAAAAATACGAGTTTAATCCTTTGTAATAGTTAGAGATCATAAAGACTTTATAGTCATTTTCAACTCTTTCATGAGCATAGAAAAACTTGTGAAACATTGTTTTGACAAAGTTATGATCATATTCAAGAGTTTTGGTTACTTGTTTAAAGATATCATTCATCAAATTTTTAGTTTTTGAATTATTAATACTCAAATTGAGTGAGTTGATTATAGCATTATCTATGAGTAGTGTTCATTAATTAATGACATAACTATGTTCGGCGTTAGTTAGTTTCACTATCTAATTGAACAACTTGTTATTTAGTTGATAAACATGTTTCAATAGGAATAAAAAATGAATTGCATCTATATGATTCTTAACTTGGTAAACCTTAAGTGCACAATGAATTCATGTACCCAAAAATTAGATTTGATCCAATTCCTAATGTTAATCATAACCACTTTTATTTCTTGTTTATTTAAGAAATTGGTAATCTAGTTCATTCAATTAAACTTTTTCAACAGTTTAGTGACAATACTAATCAATTTAACGAATCAAGTTGCTTTTAACACTGATCATTAAATCCACATGTTTCGACATCTCTACTTACCCTAGCTATCTAAAATAAATAAGATGCACACATTGTATATTGTTTGATAGATACTTCAACATCGATCAATAATAGTCCTACAAATTTACTAGAGGTTAAGACCTCTAGTAATATTTGGTTCAAGCCTTTAGATTTTCAAGTAAATAAAACTAATAATTTGCTAGTTACTTGATCTATCCGATATTGAAATTGATCCTATATTTTTAAGAAACTACATAAATGATCATTCATTCATAAGTGCAAGCCATTTTTCTCGAAACAAATCTTGTTACATAGGCTTCTTGTGTGGAAAACATAATATATCAGTCATCCAAAAGGGGATAGGATCTTTTCAGGACTCCTAAAGATCATGAGAACTGTGAGAACTAATCCTATCCATTGATTTATAAATTTTTATTATTTATTTAATTAATACCTGAAGGGTAATAAGGTAAATTTGATTTTATTTCATTTATAACCCCCTTATTTACCTCCTCTAATTATGGAATTTTGAATATTTTTAATTGACTAGATTTCTCATTATTAGAATAATATCATCGACATTTTCATATCATTGATCATCATTTTCAATTAAATCCAATAATTCATACTTATAAACATTCTAGAGATCATGCATCATTCTTTCAATTTCCACCAAAATTCAAAATTCATGTTCAACACTGTAACTAATTTCAGTAAACTTTTCACCATCAAAGTCGGTTTCATTGTTTAAGCGATTCAAAGATTCAAGCGATTCAAAGATTCAAGGATTCAAAGATTACGCAGATTCATAGATACGAAGATGAAGACGATGAGGAAGAAAATGATGTCGCTGATGAAGATGACGATGATGACGTAAATGAGTTTTGGTTTTCTATCCTTTTGAAGATGACAATGACGAAGAAGATGATGTCAATGATGATGTTGTCTACTTGATATAATATTTAGGTCTGTTCTTGATGTATGATTTTGGTTTTGATTATCCAAAAATAATTAATGATTATAAGTGGAACGATTTAGATATATGCACACAGATTTATGTTTATGTAAACATATATGTAAATTTGTTTTTACATATGGGTATATCTAACATAATTATAGTTAATTTATATTACAAGCAAGTTGTTTTAAGTTTTAATTTTATTTTATGATATTTATTTTCATTACATATATGTAAAAATGTTTTCAAAGAAATTAGGTGTTTTTTTATCTTTTAGATTTATGATATTGGATTGGGTGTTGTTTTCCATATATGCAAATTATGTAAATTATACAATTTGATAAACTGATGTATATATGTATATTTGATTGTTAACCTTATGAATCTTTTGTATCATACACTTTGATGATCTGCTATATATATAACGCACACAATTTAATTATTTGATTCATACATGCATATATGTATAAGTGGTTATTACCTAACAAATTTACATATATGTAAATCATGTAAATCTAGCCATTTTTGATCTGATCCATACATGTTTTTAAGTGATCACAAGTATAATGAATCTTTTGTATATTATAAATTTTATTTGGATCAACTTGTTTTAATATACATATATGTAACAACTCTTATTCTACTCATACATACTTCAAGATTTAATCGATGCTTATTTTCTTTTTTATAAAGATTTTCTTGTAACAGTTTAACGTATATGAATATCTAGTATTTTTATATGTTATTATTTAATCATTCTTAATACTCACATATAAGTAAACTAACTTATAACATATATATAAATGATCTATTTTTATTTGATTTAGGAATTATTTTAGGAACAAAGGTGAAAGAATGAGTAAAATATGGGATCTTCCATATTCTTAAAGAGTTTCTTAAAAGTTAAATATTTTCAGTTTACTAATATACCCTTTATGATTAGATTACAAAAATTAATTAACATATTAATTTACATTAGTACCCTTTTTAATTTCAACCATTGATTACTGTAATCAATGGTTGATAAGAGTTCTACGAGTTCTCATTTTAAATGGAGTTTTGTAAAGAACCTAACCCCATCCAAAAGAACCTAAACATAAAAACCTTTTAGAAACACAACAAATATTGTCGTCCTACTCTACAACAAGTTAGAGCGTATCAAGATAAATTACATGTATTGGATTTAGGCTTAACTATTCATTGGAGTTTAAAGCTCGATTAAGCCTAGAATATACCATGCTTAAAAATACATTCTATATTATACTTTTTCTACACAGCATTTATAAATACTATAATAGTTATTATAAACGTAATCTAACAACTTACAAATTAGTATGTAAATACATTGTATGGAATATGGATACTTTCTATGCTTGCGCATGCATGTTTTTTTTTTCTTTTTAATTAGTAACAATTATATATTGTTGCTTGTGTACAAGTGTATTTAACATAATGCATACATACGTACGTAATAACAATTAGTGGGATATTAGTTATCTGACTAGTATACAATAATATTATTTTTTGTAGTTGATTAACGGTTAATTTGCACGTTCAAATAAATAATAGGTTTATTAATACATTCAACAATCATACTTTGAACTCGATCAGAAGTTGTAGAAAAAAGTTGGAGAGTTGGAGACAATTTCTTTATTTATTTAAAAACTATAAATCACCCATTCAAATTTGATTAATTTGGGTTAACTACACTCAAAAGCAACATGAAGTGTTTAACACATTTTCTTTCTTTATTTAAATCTGTTTACTTAAAAAAAACAAATTTATTACCTTTTTAAACACTACTAGTTAACTGATATCAAGGCGGAGCGAGGATTTAGATGTTCTATTGATTCCGGATCACCAGAATTTGTTAGCTTTTTATATAATACTAGTTTAGTAAACCGTGTATTACACGGGTTTAAAACACAAAATATCAAATAGGAAAAAAATTTATTAGTTATAAAACGTATTTTAAGATAAAACATAATTAAAATCACATATGAGTATGAACTATAAATAATAAAACAATGATATTAACTTCTTAATCTTTTTTTTAATTTTTTATTTTTTTTTCAAAAGAAAAATAAAATAAATTTGTATTAAGGCAAAACATCTTTAAAATGTATAATTTATAAATGATTATAACTACCAATTTTATTTATTTTTTGTATATAAAAGTTTTACTTACAAACATCAATTTTAAAATAATTTATATTTATAAAAAAGTTTGATGGTTTAGAAGTAAGTTTCATTTTATAAAAATTTATTTACTTAGAAAAATAATTATTAAAAATATATTGTCTTTAATTTATTATTAGTAATTAATTAATGAGAATTTAATAGGAGAGAGAAGCGAAAAAATTTTGATGAGGTGAAATGTGGTGATTACACATGTCCAACCTAATTACCCTTTTATTATAGTAGTAAGATTTTCTAAAATTATAAGTTTAACCTTTTATTTGCATTTGTTAAAGATAAATTAAAGAGATATATAATTTAGTCATTTTCAACCCTTTCATGTGCATAGAAAACTTGTGGAACATTGTTTTGACCAAGTTATGATAATAATTTAAGAGTGATTGTTAACACGATCAAATATTCAAATGTGCACATGTTATATGATTATTAAAACACCAAGTACCACATTATATAAGATCAATAATATTACAACACCAAACAATTTTCAAAAGATATATAAAATGGGTACCAATTGGAAGAAACTAAGTGGTGAGACCACTGGTCTAACCTACTAGACCCTCTCGACATCGATCTCCGTCGATACATCATCCACTACGGCGAGATGGCTCAAGCAGCACGAGACGCCTTCAACTCCGAGAAGGTGTCAAAATACGCGGGTGACTGCCTATACAACCGAAGTAATCTTTTATCCCGAGTGGAAATCGAGCAAGGGAACCCTTACAAATATAAAGTCACAAAATATATTTATGGGACCTCGTCGGTCCCCCTTCCCTCGTTCCTCGTGAAGTCGTTGTCGAGGGAGGCTTGGTGCAAGGAGTCTAACTGGATAGGGTACGTGGCGGTGGCTACGGATGAAGGGCCCGTCGCGTTAGGGCGGAGGGATATTGTGGTTGCTTGGAGAGGGACTGTTCAAACTATGGAATGGATTAATGATCTTAAGTTTGCTAAAGTTTCTGCTCCTGATATATTTAAAGGGGATCATCATGTTAAGGTTCAACATGGGTGGCATTCAATATACACTAGCGCTGATCCTAAATCAAGATTTAACAAGTCAAGTGCTAGACACCAAGTGAGTTTTCTTTTATATATGTACCTTTTGTTTAGTGAAAATACTACTTTAAATAGATAACAACAAGAGTTAAGTTCAGTTTTACTTCTTGTAATTTAACAAAAATAACCATTTTTATATAAAAGATTATAAGCATCAATTTACCTCTAAAAGTTTTATAACTTTTTTTTCAATTTCAATCCAAAAATTTCATTAGTTGTTTCAACTTAAATCCAAAATTATGAAGCTTTTGAACTGAAATCGAAACAATTTATGAAACTTTTGGAGGTAAATTGATGTTTCTAATATTTTGAAGAAAAATAGTTACTTTTGTCAAACATAAGGAAGCAAAATAGAAATTAACTATAACAAGAACTTATATTGTTAGTTTAGTTATTGAGCAATGAAGAGCATTAATAAAATGATTAAATCTGTAAGGGGTGGTGTTGTGTGAGGTAGGATTGTGATAAACACTAGTTTTTCTGTATGAATTTCATATTCGAATTCAACTTTTGCATTTAATCTTTTTAAAAACCACTTATACAATACGTTTTGTAATTAACATGGTATTGTATGAGAGTTTCCCTGATCACAATTCTCACAATTAACAAAAGAAAACTAAGTAAATATCATAAGAACCAATACACATATGATAACTTGCATGATGATAAGGAAAATCTACAAGTATAATAAAAAATTAAAAGTGAATGTTTATACCTATATAAAAAGGTTAAAGTGTCATATTTAAACTTATTTTAATTAATTAAATTATTAAAAATTTGGGTCAAATTTTTCATGACATGATCCATTTTGGAAAATATAATGAGATCAGCATTGACTTTAATTAAGGTGATGTGTTTTAAAACAATATCATAATTTTAGTTTTAGTCATTGATTATTAGTTTTTTTTTAAATAGTGATAAATTAACTTAACTAACTCCTTTTCTTTTTACAAAGAAAAAACCTCTTTGCTAACTCAGATAAATTAAATTATGTAGGAGAATATCTACATTTGTACATCCTTATATTTGTCAATTGCAGTTGTCCTTATAATCATCCTAATTTTTTTTAAAATAAGTCTTCTTTTTTAAACTGATATTTCATATCTGAATTATCTATTTCAATAAAATGTACTATATATTTTATCATAAACGTGCATATTATAATATATTATATAAGTTGAAAAATGAATTTGAATTATGATGAAGTAAAGTTTTATATTATTAAATGGGGAAATTTCATATATACCCCTCCAAAAACTTTTACAAAATATTATACAATTCGTTAGTTAATAAGTTGCATGGCTTCAATGATTGAACCCGTATGCACATTTGAGTGTGAGAGCATTCGTCTAGAACTATGTACACCATAAACTTAAGCTAAAATTTATAAATTTATTTCATAAATTTTTATTATACCTAATAAAGAAGTAGTTTTGTGTCACTTCTCAAATTTTATGAGTATATCATTTTTGTTTCATCCTTTATTTATTATAGAATAATTTGTATAAATTAAGTTTCACTTAACTAATTTCTACATTTAAATTTAGTTTGTTTATAATTTTATTACATATATATATTTAATAATCTCATTTTACTTGTATTCTGTTTTTAAATTTTATTTCACAATTTACAGTTTTATCACTTATTAAAAATCAAATTAAGAACTTGACTTTGAGATTGATTTTTTTAATTATTTTTAAAATATTTATTACTAACTATTTAATATATTCTAAATTTGATAAACTTGTGTTTATACGAGCTTCTTTCCTAGTCTTTCTTATAAAGACTAGCGGATATACTGCACGTTCTAGTGACTCTGTTTGAATATTGAAACAAAAATATAAAAAGCACTTCACGACTATAAATTTGGAAATCACGAAAACGATATGTAGTTGTAATTTGTGTGTTTAACAAATATGAAAGCGTCACTTGTGAAACCATCACCACCCAAACCTAGCATTTAAAATTAGTTTTTTAATCAATATATATAATTGATAAAGATATTAAAGCATTTGAAAATTTATTTAGTAGAAAGTTACGTATATAATTAAAAAAAATACAAAATAAAGAAGTTCAACAGCAAATGTTTAATCAAATAATAAATAAATTTAAAAATGAAAAACACTAGTTCCTACTAACCAAAAAAGAGAGGTTACGGTCTTCCTTTGCGATGAAGATGAAAAAACCAATTTTGTGATAAAGGGTATTTAGTTTTTTTTTTTTTGAAGGGCGAGTGTCACAGCGAAATCCTTGTCCATGTTAACCCACACCACACGGTTCGAGCCGAGCGGGGGGTGTAGACTATGTTGTCTTAACCGGGCCCACGCGCTACAGAGCCCCCTGGCTATCGAACCGGTGAAAAACCTTCGGGCGGGAACCCCACATATTGTGGGTAAACCCTCCCCCCCTCAGGATCGAACCCGTGACCTTTTGGTTACAGAGCTCTATCCCTCATCGAGGTGGTCACCAGGCAGCCCTGATGGTTATAAAGGGTATTTAGTTGAATGGTGTACAAAGGTGGGGGAAAGAAAAGCGTCGGAGATTTTCGATAACAAAATTAAAATTTTAACATACTTATATTTCAGTACAAAAAAAGTAACAACATGATCATTACCCTATCTAAAGGAAATAAACAGTGATTTATCATTCACCTCATGAAGCTATGGCATGCACTCTTTTATTCTAATTTAAAAAATATGAATGCTGAATTATTTATTTATTGTAAACATACATGTGGTATTTATTTTTTGAAAGAGGTTAAAATGCAAAATATATTTTTGCTACAAAACGTTAGAAGACACAATGAGTAAAAAAATTATAAAAAAATTATATCTTACATTTAAATAGAATTTTTAAAAAATAATTCCGAGCTTTATTTCCCTAGCCGCCCCTCAGAAAAAAAATATGAAAAATAAAAAAATTAACATTTTTTTATTGTGTCATTTATAAATACACAATGACGTCATTGTGTCTTATGAAAGACACAATGACGTCATTGTGTCATAAAAATACACAATGATTTTTTTTATTTTTATTTTTTTGGAAAGAAAGACGACGAGAGGAACAGAGCTTCGAAGTACTTTTTGAAATTCGATTTATATTGTGAGATATAAATTTTTTGTGACTTTTTTAGTCTTGTGGTGTCTTCTCACACTTTATAACAAAATACACTTTGTAGAATAAAATCACCTCTTATTCTTTTATTAGAGTTCAACTAAATAAACACTATATTTTTTTTTCTTAATTTCTCTATACACCAACATACTGTACATTTGGTTTATATACGAAGGTCAACTCTCAACTATTAGATAATACATCTGAAATATATTTATAGAACTAGACCAAACATGTTTGTTCCTCAATGTTTTATTATTAGTTGTTTTGAATATTTCATTATTATTTGAATTTTCTTGGTATTTTTTATTTTACTGTAACAAACTAACCCAAAGTTATTGAACTTATAATGTTTACAGTATAATGTGTTCTTTTTGTGAGAGGTTTGTAAGTAAATTATCACTCACTGACACGTTTCTGAAGCTATCGATTTTTTAAAACACAAGTAAATCACACCCTATGATATCGTAATCTCCTCAACACTCATCTTATTTGAAATCAATTCCTTTTTAGCTTGGTGTATCAACACCATGATAACAAGAAGTAATAGTCATGGGACTTGTGATTCTGTATGAACCTCTATGTTGTTTTCTTCAACATCCAGAAAATCTTTCAAAACTTGTTCCTCCTGACAATTAATTTGAACACCCATTATAGTCCGTTTTTCTTTCAAACCAACAAACCGGTGAAAGCCTTAGCTTAATCCCAAAATCATGAATCTTTTGAGACAATTCACCAACATAATGTGAACAAATCAAACTATATTGACTTGCATCGTTCGCATACCAATCAATCGCTACGACACTAGAACCCTCGATGATGATCACTAGTTCACTATATCACTAACTGGAATGTTTTTCTAGAAAAAATGCTAACAAATCTTATTGGAACCTGAAGTGACCTGGAAATTAACATACTGTTTTGGCACGAACCGAGTGTCCAACAAATCAACTTCGAGTTATTCAAGTTACTCTAATGGGCTTATTCGATTCGAGATTTTCAAACGCGTTCTTAAACTAGAACACCCCTATTTTACATTTACATGAGTACATGACAAAAACTGTTTACAAATTTGTTCAAACTAATATTTGGCATAGGTTCTTGAAGAGGTGAGCCGGTTAGTTGAGTTACACAAGACGAGGATGTCAGTTTGACAGTTGTCGGGCATAGCATGGGTGGAGCACTCGCAACACTCAACGCAGTTGATATTGTTGTAAATGGACACAACAAGAACTTTCTTGTGACCGCTTTTGTTTTTGCTAGCCCTCGCGTTGGAAACTCAGACTTCAAACAAATATTCTCTTCGCTAGGTGACAATATTCGCGTGTTACGCATTGAAAATGAGAATGATGTGGTTCCACACTACCCATTGAAGTTGCAAATGATGTGTTTCCCAATTAATATTGGGTACTCACATGTTGGGGAAGTCTTGAGGATTGATACTAGTAAGTCCCCTTACTTGAAACAACCTGGGGATATACAAAGATGGCATGATATGGAGACTTATTTACATGGAGTCGCGGGTACCCAAGGTAGCGAAGGGGAGTTTGATTTAGTGGCTCCACGCGCGATTGCTCTAGTAAACAAGTATACAGATGGTCTGACTGATGAATGTCATGTGCCTACTACGTGGTGGGTTAGAAAGTACAAGGGCATGGTCAAGTGGCCAACGGGTTATGGTTGTTAGTGGATCATGAAGAAGAAGAAGACGATGATGGTAGTGGTGGTGGCGATGATGAAGAAGATAATGGTGGTGATGTTGGTGGTGATCACGACGGTGGTATTGTTGATGGTGTTGATAATGGTGATGACGATGATGATAAAATTGTTGTTGTTGATGTTGGTACATCAAAATGAAATGCTTCACCATTTGATGTAGTATCTTTTGTTTCCATTTATGTGATATTCCTTGCACCTCAAATTTAAATTGTTTTGTGTGACATGAATAATGTTAAACAATTGTTTTTGTACCTAGAAATTAAGCTATAATTAAATTATTCATGCTAAGATACTTGTTTCTGTATAACGTTTTCCTTTCGTTATTTCTTGTCATTTAATGTGATAACTAAGATTATTATTATGGATTCAACACATTTTAATTCCAGGTTTTGGCTACTATTACATCAAAATTTGATTTCATTTGATACTTATAAGACGATCTTTAATGGAATATGAATGAATAAAAATGAAGAGAGAAAAGGGTCGCCAGCAAATGTGACAAGAGATGAAAAAATATAGGTCATCGGCCGGCCACAGAAAATAACATTTTATGAGATGTGAAAAGGTGGAAATGAGACTATGAGAGCCTATAATTTGATTTCAAGGTTAATTTAAACACCAATTTACATCGAATTACTTTAAAAATATATCTTATAAAATCTACATGTATTCTAAAACTTTTCAACGTATTTTATCTATTATAAAAGAAGCTTTTAACTTGCTATCTACTATTCTAATAAAAGGGTAACTAGTGATGCCACATGGCAACACTACATAACTAGGGATGCCACATGGTAACACCATATTCATTTTAACAAAATTTTCCCGCTTCTCTCTCTTATTAAATAACTCCATTAATTACTAATTATATTATTGATTCTTTTTGATTAAAAATTATTTTTAGAAAAATTTAGAAAGATACTTTTTGATGTTTATTTCTAGAGAAACAAATTTTTATTAAAACAATTTTCTAAGACATCATACTTATTTTAAAAACACAAATATTTTAAATTTACATTTTTAACATGTTTTTAAGCGAAATGTTTAATTTATTTTTTTGGAAAAATAAAAAGTTAAAAACAAAATTTTCAAAGTTGATGTTATTGTTTTATTACTTATATTCCTTACTCATAATAATTTAAATCATATATTATTTTATAATTAATAAATTTATTCTATTTAATATTATTTATTCAACTCGTGTAATACACGGGTTCATTAAAGCTAGTTTGTTATAATATTAGACCCAAATCTTATTTTCTCGCTTCTCTCTCATATTAAATATTTATATTACTACTAATTATATTATTTAATTCTTTTTTAGATTAAAAATATTTTAATCAATTAAGAAAGAGTTATTTTTATAAATGTGATTTCTAAAGAAACAAATTTTTGTATAACATTAGTAATTTTTAAAATATCATATTATTTTAAAAATGCAAAATATTTAAAATCAATGTTTTAGAAATTAAATTTTTATGAGCCATAAAATAAATTCAAAGTTATAAAAAGAAATTTTTACAAAATGACATTTTTTAAACATTTTGATTTAGAACGAATTTTTTAATTATTTAAGATAAGATATTTAAAACAAAAGTTCAAAGAAAATAATATCATTGCTTTATTACTTATTATAGTCCTTAGTTAAACGTAATTTCAATAATATCATATTTCAAATATCATTTTTAACTAATAATTTTTATAATTAATTATTTAATATTTTATTTATTTAAGCCGTGTAATACACGAGATATTAACTTAATAAATAATTAAACATCGGTTCTTAACTTCATATTCATACATTTAATCTCAAATTATGAACCGAACACCACGTTACCGTTAAACTTAAGTTAAAACCCCCATTTGACCACTCAACACTAACACATCCCAAAAGTACAACCTCTTAATGCAAGCGTACAACCCCTTAAAACTAACAACCTCTGTAAAAAATAAAAAATAAAACAACAATAATATTAATAATAATAATACTAATAATATAATAACCACCCACACCCCCACGTTCACCACCTTTCCCTCCAAAACCTCATTACCACCACCCTTATAACCCCACCACACAACCCCAACCCTAACCCCTTACACTCTACTCACAACAATGGCTTCTTCATCTTCATCTTCACCACTACCTCTTCTCATCTCCTTCATCTCCACCGTCGCCGTCGTCACCACCACCATCACCACCGCCGCCGAGTTCCAAGTCGGCGGCGCCGTCGGCTGGCGGATCCCCGCCGTCAACGAATCCCAGCTCTACACCGTCTGGGCCTCCGACGTCGCTTCTACACCGGAGATTCTCTACGTCAGTTCAATCAATTCAACATTCATCTTCATTTTGCTCATTATTGCGACTAATTTTGAGTTTTCTCACACAGGTTTTCGCTACAACAACGATTCAGTGGTGGTTGTTAAGAAATGGGGATTCTACCACTGCGATTCGACGAAACCCATTGCTTATTACAACGACGGTGACACTGTGATCAACCTCGAGACCACCGGAACGATGTATTTCATCAGCGGTGATGCTGATCGGTGCAAGAGGGGGAATATGATGGTGGAAGTGAGGAGTTCGGGCCTGTGAAGTACTTCCCGCCAACGATCTCCAATCCGCCGGAGAATGGCTACGCCGCCGTGGCGCCATCGCCGGATTCCGATCGGATTATGAATTCCGGTGTGGGTCGCCGGCGGTGAGTCCGGGGCGTCGTCGGAGTCGGTGGTTGTGGTGGTTAGTGGTTATGTAACTGCTGTTAGTATTGGTGTGGGGTTGTGGGTGTTGAAGGTGTAGGTGTTTGCTGTTTTGGTTTTGTTATGTGTTTAGACTTTAGAGGTTGATTTTGTTGAATTATTTGGTTGATTTAAAGTGTTTTAGGATGTGTGATTTGGTGTTTTTGATTATGTGTAATTTGATTATGGATTGTTATAATTGTCATTTTGGTTATTTGAAATGGATGCTAATGGAGGAATTTTATTTTGTTGGTGGTGATTAGAAATGAGAACACATAAGTGATAGGCTTTATGATTTTAGCATAGGTCAGGATCACGAGTGTTATAATGCAACGAGACAGGCCACTGTATACGTTTAATAATTTTAGTCGCATTAAAAGAGTAACATATACGCTTATATAGTATGGATCACATAACATGTTTATATGATTCTTTGCATTTTAACAACAACACACAACAATTATACAATGTCTTTTATAACCATATGATTTCTTTTAATATACATCATTATTCAAAACAGAAAACTAACACTATTATTTTAATTTTTTTAGATCAGCTAAAAGTTTTAAAATAACCTTATTAAAATTTTAGATATAAAAAAAGCCATAAATTTTAATTAAAAAAAAGTGGTTGCAAAGGTAGATCATTTTCAATGCCAGTGTCTCCCCTAAAAACGCCATGTGGTTGTGTGAGTCATTCTTTATCATCGGGTAGCTCATTTAGCATCTGATTTTGAAGTGTAGTTTTGGTAAAAATTTATAAAAAAAAATAACTGAGACTAGGTATTATTGTAAAGTTATATATATAAAAAGATATGAGCTATTAAAAATAAAAAATATATATTGATCTGATAATGTTATTAAGTTTTTTAGTAGGGTGGGTTTTCAAATTTCTAGTGTTTGTTGGTCTTTTAATAATGTGGTCTAATTTAGATCATTGTCTAAAACAATAAAACGTTTTAAGAGCATTCACATCCCATTCCTTATCTTTATCCATATAATTACACTAAAAATCACTACTTCTTCTCTCTCCCTTCAATTAAATATTATTGTTATACCTTTTTCATTACCTTTTTCTCTCTCTCCTTCACTCACACCACTTTCAAAAATATTAAAAAATTTATAAGGATTGTACAGTGATTCTTCAAATATACCAATCCACAATAACATTTTCTCTCTCCTTCACTCACAACCACTCAAAATCATTCCATATAATATACCAAACACACTCACATAAATATAAGGCATGGGTTGTGAATGCTCTAAGAATAATTTCTAGAAGATTCCTAAAATGAGAGCTTCCAAAATCGTGACGTAAGCCTGCGTCACCCTTATCTTCATAAACCCTAAAATTTCTTATCTCAAAGTCTCACTTAACTCACCCTACTCCCTCTGTTATCTTCTCCCTTTCGCAAATCTGCAGGTAATCATCCATTCGTAACCTACTCATTTACGTATTTTAATTAATCGCCTATTAGCAGTAGGATTGATGTTCATCTGTTTAGAAATTCCATTTGCAGTTTTCATTCGTTTCTCTTCGATTTTGATATGTATGTTCGTGCATCTTCTTTGAAATTGAGGTATAACAATCCATGAACGCGACTGTGTATCTAGCTGTCTTACCATGTGAATTGAAGTTGAAATCAAGTCGTGTTTCGGTTAATCGCTTTGTTTGTTTGTTTTGGATAGATGATTTTTGTTGTCTTTAGCTGTGTGTGCTCATGTTCTTTCCTTTCCGATAGACGATAGTGATGTTGATAAATATGAATAAGCATATGTAAGTTTGTAAATATGAATATGCTCATAAGAATTGTACTGTACATAATGGTAAATGATGAATACACACAACAGCTGCAGATTGCTTGGTTTTCTATTATGTTGTTATATGTCTAAGTAGTTGAATTGAGCATTTAATCATCATTTGATCTTTGTGGTCTTATGTTTTCTGTAGTTAATTGATTGAGGATTGTAAGAAGATGGCATCTATTACTCCCTTATCTTCCATAAGCTCGTTTGGATCGCCCAGCGCTAAAACAAACAAGACAGTCGCAAGTTCGTTGGAAACATGTCTTCATTTTCTTCCATTTCTTCTAGTCCTCTGGTACATAGAAGGCAAAATGTTGTTCTGCAGAAAAAAGGTTCTCTCAAGGTTAAGGCAATGGCAAAGAGTTGTACTTCAACACTGATGGTTCTGCTATTAAAAAGCTTCAGGTAACATCAAATAGAGACGTTTTATTGTTTTGTTATAATGAGGGCGCTTTGTGCTGATACGTTGTGAAATTATGTGTAGGCTGTGTCAACAAGCTTGCAGATCTAGTAGGAGTTACTCTAGGTCCAAAGGGCGCAATGTGGTGTTAGAAAGTAAATATGGCTCTCCTAAGATGTGAATGATGGTGTGACTGTTGCTAAAGAGGTAAATAATCTTAGTTTTTCAAAGGATGCACGAGTAAATTGCGTATATGACGCGTTTCTGTCTTCATAGTTGAATTGGAGGATCCTTTGAGAACATTGGTGCCAAGTTGGTGAGACAAGCAGCTTCAAAGACTAATGATTTAGCTGGTGATGGGACAACAACATCTGTTGTTCTAGCGCAAGTTTTAATAACTGAGGGTGTTAAGGTAGTTTACTAAATGACGGTTAGAGAAGTTTGAATCATGAAGGGTTAACCTTCTCATCATGAACTCTTATTTCATCAGGTGGTGGCAGCAGGTGCTAACCCATTCAGATAACTAGAGTATTGAAAAACCACTCGAGCTTTGGTTGAAGAGCTTAAAAAGATGTCAAAAGAAGTGAGCTTGCCTTTTGTTAATTACTCTTTCATCATTACTAACTATGGTTACAAGATCTGAGCATCCAAACATTACTTGTGAAATTCAGGTTGAAGACAGTGAGCTGGCTGATGTGGCGGCAGTAAGTGCAGGGAACAACTATGAAATCGGAAATAGATTGCTGAAGCAATGAGCAAAGTGGGAAGGAAGGTGTGGTGACACTTGAAGAAGGAAAAAGCTCCGACAACTACTATATGTTGTGGAAGGCATGCAATTTGATCGTGGTTATATTTCTCCGTATTTGTTACTGATAGTGAGAAAATGACCGTGAGTATGAAAATTGCAAGGTAAGAGACTAATAATATAAATATTCGTTCTCTTATTTTTGGATTCTGATTTTATGTTTTACGGGTGTAGTTGCTTTTGGTTGATAAAAAGATAACAAATGCAAGGGATTTAGTTGGTGTTTGGAAGATGCTATAAAAGGAGGGTACCCGATATTAATCATATCAGAGGATATTGAGCAAGAAGCACTTGCTACCCTTGTTGTGAACAACTTAGAGGTTCATTAAAAATTGCTGCACTTAAAGCACCTGGCTTGGTGGTGAACGCAAAAGTCAATATCTTGATGATATTGCTATCCTCACCGGAGGCAAGTGTTCCTTACCTGACCTGGCCTGTTTTGATCTGTTACAAAGCCCACCTGACCCTTTTCATCCCTGCCTTTTTTTTTGGTTATGGATAACACAGAATAAAAAAATGCCATGCATTTCCATCTGGCACTTTTTTTGATTGTTTTTTTCACTGTTTCAGGAACTGTGATAAGAGAAGAAGTAGGGTTTAAACCTTCAGACTGCTGGAAGTGAAGTTTTAGGGCTTGCTGCAAAGTAGTTTTGACCAAGGATTCAACAACTATTGTTGGTGATGGCAGCACCCAGGAGTTGGTTAATAAACGAGTTGCTCAGATTAGAAATCTTGTTGAGGTAAACTCTATTTCTTATGCACATCTAGTATGCTCTTTTTTCACTGAAATTGATGGCAGCTATGCTAACTCTATCTTACAGGCAGCAGAACAGGAATACGAAAAAGAAAAACTAAACGAAAGAATTGCCAAATTATCTGGGGGAGTTGCTGTTATACAGGCAAGCTTTTCAAAATTTTACTTTTAGTCCTCTGTATATGTATTCTCTTGTCTATTTCTAAAAGTTTAAAATATATTTCAGGGTGGGGCACAAACTGAAACTGAACTTAAGAAAAGAAATTGAGAGTAGAGGACGCCCTCAATGCAACAAAGGTTGTACTGCAAGCTATTCTTTTTTCTTACATATTAATGTAATTTTTCAAATTTAGAGCTGAACTTGGTTTAACTCTTGACATTTTACAGGCTGCTGTTGAGGAAGGAATTGTTGTTGGCGTGGGTGCACTCTATTGAGACTTGCTGCTAAAGTGATGCCATTAAAGCTACCTTTGAAAACGATGAACAAAGGTAGGAGCAGATATCGTTAAAAGGGCGCTTGGTTACCCCATGAAATTGATTGCAAAGAATGCTGGTGTTAATGGAAGTGTGGTGATTGAAAAGGTATTTTTCGGTAGTTTTAAACCATTTTCTGGTCTTCCAATCACTACAATATCATAGAATTTATTTTTTTAATGTTTATATGATCTCAGGTTCTATCTAGTGACAACTTCAAGTTCGGTTACAATGCTGCAACTGGGCAATACGAGGATTTAATGGCTTCTGGTATTATTGATCCCACGAAGGCAAGTCTTGTTTTTCATATATTTTTGGTGTTATTTATCTATATTTTTTCCCTTTTTAAGAGTTTTTGAAACATGAGTTGGTGCAGGTGGTGAGATGTTGCTTGGAGCATGCATCATCTGTTGCAAAGACATTCCTTACGTCAGATGCTGTGGTTGTTGACATCCCCGAGCCTGAACCCATGCCCGTTGGAAACCCAATGGACAACTCAGGTATTTGAGTAGTTAACTTGCATGATTTTTGTTTTTTATGAATTTTTTTTCGTATCAATGCATTGTAATTTGTGTAGAAAGGTGACCAACTTCTTTGACTTGTAATTCAAAAATACCATCAAACTTTCAAGATGTTTTATTACAACCAGCAAAATCTCAAAACATCCAAAAAAATTATAAAAACCTTCAAACTTCTGATAATCATGATAAACGCCTCAAACTTTCAAGGTTTTCCACAAATAACGTCCAAAGTTTCAAATTTTTGACAAACACCCTCAAATTTTCATAATTTTTAAAACCCCTAACTTTTAAGATTTTTGGACAAAACCCTATAACTTTCGAGATTCTTGACAAAACCTTATAACTTACAAGATTTCTAACAAAAACCTCAACTTCCATATTTTTTGACAAAAACCCTCAAACTTACTATATAATTAACAAGACCCTTAAAGTTTTCAAGAGTTTTAATAAAAAACTAATAAACTTTTTAAAAAATCAGAAAAAACATTCAAACGTCAATTAAAAATTTTTTTTCAAACCCCTCAGAAAAAAGCTTTGTGGACTTGTTTTTACATGGCTTTTTGCATTGGCACTGTTTAGGTGCCTATTTGCTGTCAGGTTAAGGTTGAACTTAATCCGGTTTTTTTAAGCTTGATGGTTTTTTTTGGGGCCATAAAAATTGTCACCTGAGCAAAGTCCATCGTCTTTTTATGTAATTTGCCTTTACTTATGGTTTACGGATATTATTATTGCTCGGTCTTATAAATCTTAATTTGTACGATCGTCTTCATGACCAGTTATGGTTACTAAGCTGCTGCAGCTGGCTAATAGAACCTCACTCCGTAGTGTTTTGGCATATCTGTAATCAAAAAGCGCAGTTTTATGATTGTAAGAAAGTTCAAAACTTTTTCCGTAGTAGGTTGAATTTTGGCGGGAATTAAGGTTTGTAGGATCAGTGCTTGTACTCGATTTGATAATCGCATCAATAAAACAACATAGCAACATTGTCTGCGCGTGCATGGTATTTGAGATTATATGGTTTTCGGATCTATAAATAACTATAAGACTGAATCTAGTTAGCCTACAGGTTGACAGGTGTGTAACATGTCAAAGTAAAATCGTCTGTTCACGAGATGTAGTATGTCAAAAATCTCATTATAGGAGCGTTCACCTTTCAATCTATGTGTAAAGCTTTAACTTCATTATTGATATGTACTATACTTAGTAGTAATCGATATAATTTTAGAATGAAAATTAAAGACGACCAGAAGAAATTCAAAAGAAAATAGACTCAAATCAAATCAATTCCATTCATAGTTAATACTCTAAACAAGATGGTCTTTTATAGACTTATAAACCCATGACTATATAACCAAACTCATGTCTCCAATACTTAAGGAAAATAACTAATAAACAAAAGAAAAATTCAAATACAAAATGTATTTTGCTACAAAAGTGTGAGAAGACACAATGAGTCAAAAAAGACATAATGAGTCAAAAAAATACACAAAAAATTATATTTCATAATCAAAATCGAATTTCAAAAAAGTAATTCGGAGCTTTTGTTCCCTAGTCGTCCCTCAATAAGAAAAAAAAATAAACGAAAAAAATAAAAAATAAAAAATTACGTTTTTTATTGTGTCATTTATGAAAGACACAATAACTTCATTGTGTCATTATGAAAGACAAATGATGTCATGTGTGTCAATAAAAGACACAATTACGTCATTGTGTCATATAATGACACAGTGAAAAAAAATTATTTTTTTTATTTTTTATTCTGAAAGAAGACAACGAGATGAACAAAACCTCCAAAGTGTTTTTTTAAAATTCGATTTAGATTGTGAGATATAAATTTTTTTGTGACTTTTTTAGCCTCATTGTGTATTCTCACACTTTGTAGCAAAAATACACTTTGTAGAATAACCTCACCTTAAACAAAAACTACATGAAACATGCAAATAATTAGGAAACACGGTACTTTAGTAGATGGTTAATGAACATCATGGGTTTCCTTAGGAAGGCACGTATCAAGTATTTTATCTCCAACCATATTATACACACTTCTACATCAAGTAATTCTTTTATTCCTCCAATAGTCACATAAATACATAATCACATGATTGCATATCTTTACTACTATATAAAACAAAACATACGGTCAATATTGGAAATTCACCCTTATTCGTAAGACACCCCTTTGGAAATTCACTTCCGAATTCAATTCCGTCACTCTTTGGCCTTTGATGCAAGCAATAATGAGTCGCTTCCAATACCATGCCTATATCTACAGCCATTGATGCAGATGACGATCAGCCACATAATGCAACCCAAATTCACTGCCGCGAAATCCTTCTCTAGCAATTTCAAGGTGATATTGTGATATCAGTCTTACATTTGGAATTGATCGTGACTGGACTTGACTGTGATTGTAGTTGCCATTGTCAATCAGTGCTTGGGGTTTTGATATCATTAGAAGCTCAACTATGTTTTTCTAATCACAGAGAGCACAAAAGAATTGTAAAGCAAAACGTGTTGGTGATGCTCGGTTTTGAGATCTAATCAGAGAATAGTGGGCGCATCAAATAAGATTGATGCAATTTTAATCTTGATTTCAGTTCTATCGATAAATTACCCTAATGTTATTGCCTTCATTTCTGTTGTTCTTTTCAGACCTTTAGATTTAACTGATGTTTAATTTTGTTTTGTGGTTATAGTCTCTTGATGGTGATGATTTAAGTTGCTGAAAGCTAAGGCTAAGTTTGTTTTTTTAAAAACCTTTTCCCCACCTTCATCTGCGCGCTCGCAGACGCGGGAAGAGGTTTTTACTTCGTATACTGTTTGTTTTTCGGGAGACGTTTCACTAAAAACTCTTCCTCACCTCTGCACAACGAAAAGAGCTAGAACATCTCTTCACAACCAATTCTAACATCTTCTGAAGCTTCATTTGAGCCTTTTCACTCTCTTCCCCACATACCCACACCCCACTCCTCCTCCCCACATACCCACACCCCACTCCTCCTCCCCACAACAATCTCTCGCCTGCTCCATTCCCGTCGCCACCTCGCCACCGTCGGCCGCTTCTGCCACCGTCGCGATTCCCCGTTCGACCTTCGACCTCGCCACCGTCGCGATTTCCCCCGCGACCTGGTAAACCGCGATTTCCCCCTTCGACCTTCGACTGTCGCGACGCGTCGCCCGCTTCTGCCACCGTCGCGACCTTCTAACTCTTGAAGATGGAGGGTTTGGTGCAAAATGCTCAATTTGCGATCAAAGAAGATGAAGAAGAAGCGGTGGCAATGGCGGTCGAGGAGATGAAGAAGACTGTGAATGCTTTCACGAAAACCATTGATGATTTGAGTGATCATTTGGATAAGTGTTCTAGGGATGTAAGAAGAGCAGAACAACAGTGATTGTACAGAAGATCACTAAGCATCCTAGTGGCTCAGTTTAGGTATTGTTGTTTTGGTTAATCAATGTGCTTCAAATCTTTCATATGTGTGCTGTCAAAATCTTGTATTTGACAAGAAATGTTCAATTATGAACCTTGTATTTGGGTCTGATGATTTGGCCCTCGAGAACTTTGAACATATTAAAGGATAGCTGTATAACGTATTAATGATCTTTTGTTGGATTATGATGTAAGGTTAATCACTAATGGGTCATGTTGCATATTTGTTGCTGAAAACACACGAAACATCTGATTTATCATCCATTATGTGATGCATGCAAGGTATTTGATAAAATGTCAAGCCAAATTTTGTTTGTATAGGCACAATAGTGGATACAAATTGATAAGTGGCAACATGTTCTTTTCCAGGCCTAAAAAAAAACAATTTACATCTTTATGTTCGTGTTATTCAAATGTGTTCTTGTTATTCAAATTGAATACGTTAAGCTACAACTTTTTGACGTAAAAATATATATAGTAGTCATCAAAATATATATACCGTTTTCTTCCCACATGATATTATTTTCAATTTAATTGTAAAAGAAGGTCGCTGCAGATGTTTTTAAAGTTGTTTTTAAAGTTTAAAAAATAAATTTAGTTTAATTACAGAATATTTCAGCATTCTGCAGATGTTAAACAAAACAAACAGTCTTTTTCTTGCAGACTGCAGACATTTGGTCCACCTCTTCTCTGCAGATGTCTGCAGATGTGGTCCGCAGACTGCAGACGTTTTCCTGCAGAAAAAAACAAACAGCACCTAAGTATTAAGACATGAATTTATTTGTTGGTGCCTTTTGTTCAAATCCCTCGGACCAAAGTAGTTTTAATCAGTGGTAAGTACATGTGAATTTTCTTGTTAAGTTTTATGAATCTGGAATGTTATGATTTGGGTTTCTAAGGTTGTTAACTTGCATTGATCTTGAATGTTATGATTTGGGTTTCTAATAACATTAATTTGACATACTTGTAAAAGCATTAACAAAGTGACAATTGACACTAGAAAGTTAACACAGTATGTTTACTTTGGATTTAAACCTTCTGAACTCCATCATTGTGAAGCACTTCTGTGCAGTTTTGGTTTATTCAATACATCACCGAGCCATAGTCACCACCAGTTTTCTCCTTTTTCAGGTAACAACCCATTTATAGTAATCATGCCAATTTTCTTGTTGTTAAAGCATATGATTCTTATGACAAGTGACCATAATGTTTATAACTTTCTATGTTCTGATAATAGTGTTTATGATATGAAATATAATCTATAAAGTAGTAAAGGCTTTTAAGTTCTAAAGCTCCAGTAGTGTTTATAAATGGCTGCTGATATCAATTTAGAATAACATACAAAAGACTTTTTACAGTCAATAAACAAGTCCATACTCCTTTTGTAGAAACTAACCAATACATTGTTTCATAGTTTGCAAGTTTGATTAGTGATATCACAGTTCGTTTGCTTAAACTTAATCTGATTGGTTTCAATTTAGAATAGCATCCTAACCTTTGTCAGTTTATATGGGTGAGTCTATAGTTTACCTTAACACAAACAACCCACTTGAAATTTTCATGCAGATTTATTGTTGTCGAAGGAAGATTATAACTATGTTTCGTCTGCTAATTATTAGTGTTTATGGAATTTAAGCTTATATATCAGATTGTTAAGGTTTTAAAGCTCCAATAATGTTGCTATCCAACAGTGGGTTTTGCTGCATTTATGATCCCTCTGAGAGCAAATAGCACACTAAAATTTTGTAATAACCCTTTAGATAATATAATGGAACAAACATACCTATCATTGTTACTCTTGAGAGTTTTTTATTATCATATTAGTTTAGATTTAACATAATAAGTAAGATATATGATGCCTAATAAATCATTATCTAATCGAGAAAGGATATTAAAAAGCATCAAACTTTATTGTTTGATTTTTTTTACAGCATCATCTGCAAAAATATTATATTGGTTTAATAGGTGTAAAACGTATAAAAAGTGCCCAGATGTATAAAGTCTGTATTTATTGGATCCATCAAGTTAGATTTTCATAACCGAATTACGGTGAATTTTTGATGTATATGAATAGTAAAAAGTCTTACTTTTAAGAAAATATTGATTTTGGAAAAAGTTAGTGGAGGGTAAATTTAACACCAGTGCTACTTATTTATTATTATTATGACAAGTGATCATAGTGTTTATAATTTCTACGGTCTGCTACTTGGTCTTTGCGAAATTTAATCTTATAAAGGAGTAAAGTTTGTTTAGGTTCTAAAGCTCCAGTAATGTTTATGAATAGCTTATATGTTTTAAATAGAATGTAATAGTAGGTGCTTCCTTTTATTATTCATTATTATGGAGGTATAGAGGAAATGAAATGATTTAAACAACCTCTTGGTGATTTAGAAATTTAAGGTGCGATAGAATCATAAAATTTATCTGGTTTGATTAATATGTATGTTGCAAAATAAGAAATCATTTACTACATTTTGAGTAAAGTGTTTAGTTATGTTATAGATTTTTGGAAAATATCTAGGTTTGTAAATGTGTCATCTCGGATTCACTTGAAAATTATATTCATAACTACATGTTGGGTGATAAGTTGCTAAGCTTTTGTTATATTATAATTGCAGTGTTACATTTGGTAAAAGAAAAAATAAAAAAACCCTTTTTTGGAGCTACTGTTGGGGTGTTGTTGTTTAGTTGTCCCTCTCTTACAAACATGCCTTAGGGGCTTTTTGATTACATAACTCAGTAAGATCTGATTGAGTCAGAAGCTGACACAGTTAGAAGTTCTGACTGAGTCTATATTTGACTGAAAATTGATTGTTTGATTCAGTATCTGACTGAATGATAAAAATATATAATTTAATTATAAACATTTTTCTAATCTCAGTTTGACACCCCCAATTCTCCATAAATACCTCTTATTTTCTTCCCCATTTTCACTTCCACCAATCACCACCACCACCGCACCATGGGTGCACACACCACCACCGCCTGTTCATCAAAGCCTAAAACCATCCACCAAATCGACAACTCAAAATGCTACAGAGGAATCCGCATGCGAAAGTGGGGCAAATGGGTCGCAGAAATCCGCACGGGCCTATGATACTGCCGTGTTCTACCTCCGCAGGTGGGGGGATCAGACGAGGAGGGGGTCGCGTAGGTGGGGGATCGACCGAGGAGGGGGTCGCGCAGGTGGGATTGGCGAAGGGAGGGGCAGCGCCCGGATCAGCATGTTTTAATTTAGAGTTTGGGTCAGAACCCACAGACCCGGTCAGAACACAACACAACCACATCAAACACGCTGACCGGCTAACCGAGCCAGCCAGCCAGTCGGGTCAGCCCAAATCAAAGACCCCTTAGGGGGGTAGGCTTCTGGTTTTACGAACTCAGTCATAATCTTAGGTTTTTCAAATAAAAGTTTCATCTTGGGTCAAAGTCAACTATAATCCATCAAATATCTAACACAACAACTTAGTATTAACCATTTAAACCTTTACCTTTAGGATTAAATAAACTACTTAATTGTTCATAAATGTAATGAATTCTTAGTGTTATCCATTTAATTATAAAATAAACTACTTGATTGGAGGATGCTATGTGATATATAACATAGAGGTCGTAGATATTTTTCATTTTTTCTTCTTAAAGTAGACTATGTTTAGAACGACCCATTTTGACAACGTATCAATATTGTTCAAAACGAACTCTAACATGAAGGAAAATGGCCTTTTTTTAAAAACGAGTTGTGTGAAAAAAAACAATAATTCAATACTTAATTTTGAAGATTTTTCTTACTTTTCATCTGATAACAAATCGTGAGAACTCACAACGCATTCAACTTATTGGTGGTCACATTTAATTTCTTATTGTTGTATTTGCTTTGATGACAAAAGTTAGAATTTCTTAGAGGAGCATCTCTTAGAGAGTTAGAGGAGCGAGCAACCTGAAACCTTGACAATCTTTTGATAATATCATATAATACTAAGATTGCAACTGGCATCATATTGGTAGTAAAACATGTGAAATTACGAATTATATTATGTTGATAATACATCATATATATTACAGATCTACACAATACACATATAGAATCCTGCTACAACGCGCGGACAACCTAATATTCCAAATAATAACATAGTCATGTAAATAAAGGTTTTGAGAGGTGTCACCCACCTTACGTATAGAAACCGTTCTCATCCGATGACCGTTAACTTCTTAAAAGTCAACCTAAATGCACATGACCAACTTAATTCATTTGTTTATCAGTTTTGACTAACTTTGTACCTAATCCAAAGTCTTACTGACTATAGACATCCATTATACCACATCAATAGTTGAGGTTGGACTCCGGATCTCGTTACTGTTACTTTTAAGTTTTAACTTTAACGCCCCGTTTAGTATAAACTTACAAGATTCACATATGTTAACTTCTCAATGTACTTAACATCCCAGACCTTTGTTTAGGAACACATATAATTTATAATTGATGTTTTCCAATTAGACTAGTCAGTAGTAGACATGTTATTATGTTATCATTTATGGTGTATTTAGGCATAAAACATCAAATTCTTAAAGATTCCTAGTATTCACATTTTAATCAAATATATGATTCAAACATATTTTAAGAGGGAAAAAAATTCATTCTCATTTTCTCATCACTTAATGACAATTAAAAGTTTTTGTTTTTGTTTTTGTTTTTTTTTTTTTAAGAGAACACGTTAAGATACTTATATACCTACAGATGCCTTAACTATTTACATCATGCTATATACCTAAGGATGCCTTAATATTTCTAACATATTATTACATCATTTAACATGCTTGTATACAAGGATGCCTTAATTATTTCTGACTTTTAGAAAAATAGCCAAATGGTTCAAACAAACCAAGAACCTAATTTTGCTTTCTCTACAATTTCACCCTAATATGTATCATTCTAACAAGAGTTAATCATCATGGGTGACGATTCTAACGTATTATACACCAAAACATCTATACATTTCTATGCATTCGAGTTGGTTGATATTATTGTTTGAAATTAACAGATTGAATAAAATCAGAGAATTGAAGCGCAAATAGATTTTCAATGATTACAAAAATAGAGAAAAAGTGAATTTAGAGTTTTAACTTTTTAAAATGTTTGAGGGGTTTTTATACGTCGTCATAAAATATTTTTAGATCTTAGTATACCAAATGACAAATAGTTATAAAAAGCATAACCTAAAAAACACATTACACGCTTTTCCTCGCGTTAATGTTTTCTATTAAGATAACACATAGATAGTGAGTTTGATTACAAGACACCACCACTATCTACACGTCCGTATTCAATTTCCAAACAACCTCTCACCACATCTCCGCCACCAGACTAGTGCACCAGTTCTTTTTCTTTTTTTTTTGAACGGCTAGATTTTAGTGTAAACCTACCCTTTCGAAGCTATGTCCAATGTCGACTACTCGACCGCCCACAAGACCCCCCCCCCCGATGCGCAGGAACCCCGTGAAATGGGTAAACCTTCGCCCCCTGTCAAGTTCGAACCTGATAAAGCCCAAATTCGTCCCTTCATCCAGTGTCCCTCCAACTGGCACAAGTGGGATTCGAACCCAACACTTTCATTTTGAAAGGACAAACTTTTTTTTTTGAACGGCCAACGAATAATTTTTAACCCGATCACCCGGTAAACCCATTGGCGAAAGGTCACCCACGCCCGCGAACACTGACAACGCTGGTGACCCGACTCGCCCACCATTCCAAGGAAACCCACCACACAAAGGCTCACTGTGGTAAAACCCTGACCCCTTGGAGCATATTGCACCTAGTGAGACTCTAACCCATGACCTCCACTTTAGAA